>JADDOH010015062.1:0-71175 GCA_016648135.1 Agrypnia vestita
GGAGAATAAAGGAGGGCGTCCCGATCGTTGTGGTACTGCCCATAGTCTAAAAATTATCTCATTTGTAGGGAATTTTATGCAAATTCGTTTTTTCTTAAACAAGTTATTAAGCAGTATACGACACGATAAAAAACAAAAATGTAAACTAACGTACAAATAAATTTATCAAAATATACATTCGTAAAATACTCAACGTCACAAAATGGCGTTAAAAATCAAAGAATAATACAATTTTCAGGAAAAAAAAAACAAACAATAATAATTATTTTAGGCCGGCGCCACATTACGCAGATCTTCCGCCGCGTTTTTTCCGTTGCGCCAAATCGGCAAAGCAAATAGATCGACCGATCATCCGCGTAGTGTGTTTAATAAGCGCATATTGTATGGAAAGAAATGTAGCGATGTTCCACGACAGAAGAGACGCGGCGCAAGATCCGCGCAGTGTGGCGCCGGTTTTATTCGGTGTCTCTTACCTAATGATCATGACCACCATGTTTAACTCAGTAACACCTAAAGGCGGCCATACACACTCCGGTGCATCGTAGAGGTACACCGCATATCGCAAATCGGTCCGTACCGCAACGTGTATGGGCTTACCCGTAGATCCCATACACGTTGCGGTACACCGCATGAGTCTTCAGTTTTAACTACGATTTTCGAGTGTACTATAGTAATGGGTCCGCTCTGTACTCACTACTACAATGTAGTACTACATTGAAGTGCACACTTCGAACATTTTGAAGTGTAGTGCACACTACAAACTACAAACACCAAAGTTATTGAAAGTATAAACTTCAAATAGTACTCTTCATTTCAAAGCGAACACTACAAAGTACATACACTTCAAAGTTATCGAAAGTATGAGAAACATACTTTAAATAGTGCATTTTTTACGTGAAATTTTTGGAAAGTTGATGTAGATATATGAAGAAATCTCTGGAAACTGTAACAACCCTCCCCCCCATGGTTTGAAAAATTTTGGGACCCATGAAGAAATTTTGGGAAGTTGATGTAGCTAAACGAAGAAGAAATCTCTGGAAACTGTAACAACCCCCCCCCCCCATGGTTTGAAAATTTTTTGGAATCAAATGAAGAAATCTGGCTAGCGACCTTTTCTTTTTTGTTAGGTCGCCAAATGTTACTGTGGAGAAAATATCGTCAATTTATCTTAAATATTTTTCTCGCTGACATTTTTTTTTTTTAGCTCGCCAAATTTTTATTTGGGAAAAAAATATTAACTCACTAGTACTACATTACTTCATTTCATTACACTTCACTTCATTAATACTACAATTACTTCATTAATACTACAATTACTTCATTTCATTACTTCACTTCATTAATACTACAATTACTTCATTTCGTTACTTCACTTCATTAATACTACAATTACTTCATTACATTACTTCACTTCATTAATGCTACAATTACTTCATTACTTCGTTTCATTTCGTAGTACTACAATTACTTCACTTCAAGTATTTTTCCTACAATTGTAGTGTACACTTTGTAGTCTTCAAACTGGTGAACGTGTGTTGTAGTCTTCATTTTGAAATGTAGTTTTTCCCTTCGCTAGTGTACTATTCGCATGTTTGAAAAGCATATTTTTATACGGTTATAGGATACTATTTTTTAAAGCTCTTTTGTGCGTTTATTTTTATTTCCTGCTTAAGCAATGTTTTATATGATATTGCACGCGTTAAAGATTTTATATAAATATATTATATGTATATATTCATATACACGTTATAAAATTATACTTTAGAAGGATCAGCTTTTTCAACTACGGTTTTTGCATGACATTGCATAATATGTCAAATATTTTATTCAAAATAGCAGACGGCATTCAATTGTGTTCGCGTGTCACATCTGTCAGCTGTCATATGTTGCGGTGTCGCACCCAGCACTCGCGGCATGACGCCGGAACGGCCGGAAACAAACTGAAGCCATGTATTCACTAGGGGACAAATCGCGAAACATTCCGAGCGGCATGTCGCATCAACATCTACGCTCATGTTTCGGGGACAATGACGCGGTCATTTGACGTGTACACACCGGGATTCACATATCACTTGTCGCGGAAATGTCGCCCGATGAGGTTATGATGTCAGCTGCGTATCTATTTAATATATCAATATTTTTTGAAAAATATCGCTATATTGATATTCAATATCAACGTTCCCTGTAAGGTGTGCGCGTGTGCGCGCGTTCACCTAGCAAAATGTCTCCACACACATGTTTTACACTCCGCACAGTCAATATTATAAAATAATGTTTCCTTTGTCAGATTTTAGTTTTGCTCGAATGCATGAAACAGTACATGCACAATTCTTTCGCACGCTTTCGGAGAAATGAGTCGAATAATACAATTTTACCTATTAATTATATAAAATTCATCCCCTTAAAATGTCGAAAAGGAGTGGATGTGGCGACCGTTAAGAAGAAATCCTGCCATAAATTTAAACTGGAATGGCTCTCTGAAATCGTCGAAAGAAAAATGCCATCTTCAATGCATTTACAAAAAGTAACAATTGGTGAAATATTTGTTTATTCGAAGACATATGAACGTGTCAAATGCATCATATAGCCATGTATTCACTAGGGGACAAATTGTCCCTCAACAGCACACGCGGCATAGAGTCTACGTGACGTTGCAACGTCGTGCACTGTTCCGCGACCTCGCGCACAACATAGCGCGGCATTTCTACGTGCCGTGGCAACGTTGCCATGCGCACGGTACCCGAGCGTACTCACTGCAACATTCCGCGGAGCGTCAGTACCACGTGGTATGTTTACAAGTGAATACGCATGCGCTGTATCTGTCAAGATGACAATGCGGGGAAACGAAATCGTTCTCGAACTCATCGAGCTGTATCGATCGAAGATCGCATAGAATGTCCGTCCTTCTTTCTCTTTGCAGTAAATAATTTCGCATTCTCCTATTTTTTCTCCTCGTACTTTTCGATAAACTCATTAACATAAACAGATACGCGGCTATCATCATAACCTCATAGGGCGATATATTTCCGCGACGTCTGGAAAACAATAATTATTTGCAAAAAGGACCTTGTTTTTAATAATATTGAATTTACTACAGTAAAACCTCGTTAATTTGAAATTGCGACCCAAAAAAACATTTCGAATTGCGCGGAACCCCGTTTTCGCCAAATGAGATACCGCAGCTGTCATCGTAACCTCATCGGGTGACATTTCCGCGACAAGATATGCGAGTCCTGGTGTGTACACGTCAAATGACCGCGTCATTGTCCCCGAAACATGAGCGTAGATGTTGATGCGTCATGCCGAGCGGAATGTTTCGCGATTTGTCCCCTAGTGAATACAGGGCTTAATGCGCGCCCTGTCTTTGTTTGGCTGCAAAAAAACGAAGTCTGAAAAAATCGGCGCTAAGCAGAGCTGGCTGCACGCCGTCTAATTAATATAATTGATAACATTTGCACACACACACGCACACACACACAGATAACGGAGACCGAGAACCGTTTCTTCGGCAAACCGGTTCGTCAATATTTGGTTAGCTGCGAGCGGGACTATTTTTTGCGAGACTTTGTATACTAATATACCGGTTAATGATTGCGTCTATTTTAACGAGAGTTGTTTATGAAATGCGAGATTCTCGTGACGGCGAATCGCACATTTGTGCAGCGTCAAAACACCTGAATAATTAGTATTGTCGAGTAATAAAATTGCATGTTTATTTTTAATGAAATCACATTTTATTAGTGTAGTTACTTAATTAATTACTTTTTCAAAAAATGCGATAAGTCTGGATTTATTCCGCAGTAGCGTGAGATGAGCTGTAATATACCAACATTGAGTTCAATATTTATTTTACCTATTAAACGAGTATGCATGTTTTGTTATGAAAATTCAATATTCATATTATGTGTCACATCGCCCATGATAAAACAAAACCTCGTTAGTCACTTAATTTAAATTTTACAGGGGAGGCTATAAACTTCATAATACCTAGATTTTTAACAATAAATAAAATAGGGGAATTACTTAAGGGAGGGTAAGATATTTAAATTTTTTTGCATTTTATTTTTAATTTTTTAAATGAATGTATAACATTGCAAGAATATTGTGTCAACATTGCAAGACAATCGGAGAAAAATTGACGAAGTTATGAACATTTGAGCAACGCTCAGACTGATATTCTATACGCGCTCGGGCATCTGAAGGACGCGTTTACCTGATGATTACCGGATGCGCTATTGTATTGGAAGAGTTTTGCGTAGACAAGGACAAAAATATGCTCTAGATCTTCTTGATGAATACTCTTTGCTGTATGGACCTGGCATCGACGACTATGTGTAAGTATAAAATAATTGTCGAGTTTTATTTTGAATTTTATGGTGTGCAAAACATTAAAGCGTTTTTGTGAAATTGGTCATTTTTAAAGTTTAACAGTTCTATGGTTGTGGTGTACAGTGTTGTGAATATAGTAGTGTAGTGTTGGTCCTGATAAAGAGACGGGTACGTCTCGAAGCCGGTAGTGGTAGTGGTTTATACTAATTTAATTAATACCCTGGTATTATGTCTAACCACAAAGTTAATGCTTTAAATATTAAAAATATTAATAACACAAAAAAAACTTGATTTTGACAAAAGTGTGTCATGCGAGGTATTGTTTTATCATGAGCGATATGCTTCGATGATTTATACTACTAAAACATTATTAATCGTCCAGACTATTTCGAAAACCCTCGACTATGTACAGTTCCTCTCGTTTCTAGAATCTCGTAATTTACTGTATTCATAACATCATTACTTTAAAACCAAATTAATTAATCAATTAGAAAGATATACAGAAAAATCTAATTCACGAAAATTCACTACTACTGGGATTCGAACCCAGGTCACCTCCTTTCCGGGGCCGGCTCACTGACCACTAAGCTATAGCAACCCTCCGTTTCCGTGAATATATCGACTTTATATGTAGTTATCATTTTTATTAATTGATTAATTTTTATTTTAATAAAAATGTGAACTAAATATATGGTCGATATATTCACGGAAACATAGAGGGTTGCTATAGCTTAGTGGTCAGAGCACATCCCAGTGGTAACCTAATATTTTTTCGTGAATTAGATTTTTCTGTATTTCTTTCGAATTGATTAATCAATTTTGTTTTAAAATTTCACAGAACTCTGTTCTGAAAAATAACAACTTCATAAATATGAATGCGTTCTTGAATATATACCATTACTTTATATTACATTTCCAGCAAATACGCGTTTAGACGTAGTGTTTTGTTCAAGGTAGGTGCGCGACATTTTGTTTCGGCGGGTTTGAAAAATTTGGCAATTTAAATATTTTTAGTTTATGACAAAAATTTCTCAATTTAGCCGCCGAGCCTTCCGTGTCATTACTGTACCAACCCCCTTTTCGGGAAGGGTGGGGGCGCCGGTAATGGCGCGCCGTCACGCCAGCCTGTATTATTACAGAAACTACCCCGAGCTGAAAGAAATCCAAAAATATCCGCGCCTAAGGCTGTTGATCTACATAAGTGTGGTGGATGTATAAGAAACTAGAATATCGCGGCGTACCAGAACCGAAGGTGAGCCCAATGTTGGCGAACTTTTTTTTATTTTTTTTATTTATTCAAGTCTTACTGCAATACGTAATTGATGACTTGTTCGTAAACGTGACAAATAAATAAATGACTAATAAATTATTATTATTTTTTTTTTAAATAGAGATGCGAACACGGAATTCGTGTCACATCAATATTCTTACTATTTTCAAATTAAGCTTATCGCTTATGCTATGAAAATAGGATTAACTTGCTTGTCCGGAGTGAGATTCGAACCTGCGACCTTTGGATCACGAGGCGAGAGTCCTAACCATAAGACCAACAAGGTACTCTTACGCACAATTACAATTACGCACATTGATACAACAGAACTAACATTTAATTAACTCAAAGGTATGGTATGGTATGGAAGTGAAGCCTGGAGCTGGCAGAAGAGAAACGAAAGTAGTTTGAATGCAGTGGAGATGAGATCCCTTAGAGGTATGTGTGGCAATCCATGAATGATAGAGTGAAGAATGAAGATATTAAGAATGAATGTAAAGCTGTTCGTAGCGTAATACATAGAATAAAAATAGGGTCGCTCAGGTGGTTTGGGCATGTTGAGCGAATGAATGAGGAAAGAATTGTAAGAAAGATATATAAAGCAAGTGTTGACGGCGCCAGAAAGAGAGGGCGACCACGGAAGACGTGGCATGACCAGATTAAACAGATACTGGAAGATGGTCCTGTTGGAAGCCTGAACAAGCGTCGAGCTTGCATGCGAAGATGTGTGAATGTAGACGATGCGAAATTTGTATGTCAGGACAGAAGAGTATGACGCTCTATCCTCTCTGCCTACCCCCATGGGGAAACGGCGTGATGGTAATTTAGTTGAGTAGGTACCAAAGATTATTAGCAATAAAAAAACAATATAAGTGGCAAATTGTGTTTTATGGCTGTCTATAA
Source organism: Agrypnia vestita (assembly GCA_016648135.1). Taxonomy (NCBI): domain Eukaryota; kingdom Metazoa; phylum Arthropoda; class Insecta; order Trichoptera; family Phryganeidae; genus Agrypnia; species Agrypnia vestita. The sequence continues at coordinate 6,503 of JADDOH010015062.1, forward strand.
CAGGGCACGTTGCAAGATGGATTCCCAGAGTTCTAAAGTGTAGATCTTGAGAAAATAAAAGAGGCGTCGGAAGACCTCAAAAGAGATGGGCCGACGATATAGCCGCTGTAGAGGGGAAAAAATGGCTACAAGAGGCCAACAATAGGGATAGATGAAAGGGTGTGGAAGAGACCTTTATCCAGCAGTGGAGAGATAAGGCTGAGATAAGAAAATAGGCTGAATAAGAAGAAGAAGATTGTGTTTTAACCCTCGCTATTTAAGTAATGCTGCGGGTCATAACCGTATTCGAATATTTTATATGATTTTTGGTATTTGGTGTAAGTATTACAAAAAATATAGCAATTGGTAAAACCGCTAAATATTATTTCAACCCTGAACTGCTTTAGAAGACGCAATAACTTAACTGCCACGCGTTGATTTAAGTGTTGTCGGAGCCTGTTTATGAAATTACCTTCCTTGACAGATCTATATCCTTGCTATAACCTATGCTATTGCTTCTAACGGTTTAATATTTACAAGCTTTTGAAGGCAATAAAGAAAGCTTAAGGGTATAATTATCTGTGCAGCTTGCCAACATGGCGATCTGAATAAAAATAAGTTAAATTTTAATTTAAAAAGTGTATTTTGTTTTAAGTTCTTTAAGAGATATAAATATTCAATGGCTACTGGTTACAGCTACACTTAACCTTCTTCTGGACAATATAATAAAAACTTATTGTTTTAATGTATATTATAGATATCTCACAGAGACGAAACTGTATTAATTATGGGAAAGTAGGTATAGAAGTCATTTGGGTGTAATAGGACTTATGACCTATCTTTTTATGGTTGGCTTAAGTGATCACTTTACACAATTGTAACATTCGCCATTTCCACCCATGATATTACATATTACATCCAAATAATTACACCCAAATGACTTCTATACCTACTTTCCCATAATTAATACAGTTTCGTCTCTGTGAGATATCTATAATATACATTAATTGATTAATAATGTCTCTATGACATAAATCCAGCACTGTTCTGAAAGATTTGAACAAACTCAAAATATTCTGACTTATTGTTTTCATCACTTTAATAGATAAATATCAACATGTTTCGAGAACGATGTTCTCATCTTCAAGATAACTAGTATACTCTTTATTCTTCTCTATACTCTTTATTTTTAAGTATACTACCGCAAAGTTCTTTCAGAACAACACCTGATCATCGAAAATAAATACAGAAATTTACATTACATAGAAGTTTAGCAATTAGATAGAGAGAGAGAAAGCATATCAGAAGGGAATAGAGTAATAAATTGGTCAATGAAGTGGATTAGAACCAAATATATTTTTTTTATTTAAATTATTGTGTCAAGCTACAGAGCGTTGCTTTCTGTGAAAAAATAATGAAAATAAGTTTTCTTGTTAAAGAGAATTTGAATAAGCCTGAGGTCACGAAATGCTTCCATGTTTTGTATTAACATTATTAATGCACAGAGTCAAATTCATGTAAAAATATATTCATATTTATAATGCTCACTTACGATACAAGGCAAGTTCGAACAAACGGGGAATAATATATAAATAATATCTGTGAGTAGTATCGACCGCACGATGTTATTGGCTGGAACAATCAATCATTTTCTAATGATTTAGAATGACTAATTATTTTTCCGCGACGGCTACTTGATGTCGTGGAGGGGATGTTGAGACTAAACAGCGATAAAAATATCAACATCGATTCGACGACCATTAATATTGTCACAACACACCTAAATATGATATCATACGCGCGTCGTTTGCTTTCCATAAAATGAATATTTGATTCCGTAATGTGCGATAGTTTTCGTCATGATTGTTTTATAATGCGTTTGTAAAAAGAGATTAGATTATATTTTATGTCAAAGATAAACTCATCAAGAATTCTACGAAGAGTCTTGAGAATTCTACGAAGGTATTCTAACGAAAACCTAAACAAACAAACCAAGCGTCTGTCAAAATAGCACAGAAAGAAGTGTCATTGGAGTAAAATTAACAGAAATAAAAAAACAGAACTCAATTCAAGCAGGCGCATTCTGTATATCGAACACTAAAATGGCGATGGACTGGACATATGTTGAGAGAGAGGCAAGAGAAATGGACCAGAATAATAACAGAGTGGTATCCAAGAGACGGTAAAAGAAACAAAGGTGGACAAACGAAAAGATGGGAAGACGATCTAAAAAAGGTGGCTGGTCCAGAATGGATCAGAGTTGCAAAGTATAGAGAAAAATGAAAATCTTTAGAGGAGGCCTATGTCGAAAGACAAGCTGTTTCTAAAAATAATGACCCGAACGCTGAGATTATAATGTTTTATACGTTTAGCAGCAAGAAAGGCTAATTTTATTTTATTTTATTTATTTTTATTTATCTTTAACAGTACACAACATTCTGCGAGCGTCATAACGGCGGAGGACGAGAGAGTGTTCGGGAGATTCGCTTCAACATTTCATTATGTAATGGCCCTTGAGGTGAAACTCTTAACGAAAACAGCGCTATTTAAATCGGCGTCATCATCATTAAGCACTGTCACAATCGCAATGTATTTTCTTGTTGTTGGTAGTACCGAGGGCGAGTATAACAAACCTTGTACGTACGTATGTTGGTACATTCCGCTAGGATTTATTGACTTTTATTTCTGGATAAAGTAGTTAGACGCTGCGTTAAGCATTTTTCACAGTCACTCCTCCCCTAATTCAGATACCTAGCCTCCCCCCTCCCTCGAGGCCTGCCGTTGACGTCATCACGCCAATTCTTATCACCTTTCTTGGACGCTAGGGCGAACCTGTGTACATAGTGCAGAGGGGGAACTTTATGGTTGGAGTGAAACTAAAATGATCTAATTTATGGTTATTTCGACGGCTGTGTTGCGAATGGTAATTCACAATGTGTGGAGAGCTAGAATCTGACTTATGAAAAATAATCATTCCCTCGATATTGCTACACATCAACATCATCATCATTTTCATCCCCTTGTCTTAGTAGGATAGGCTTCCGTATGTGTTAATCAGTCAAGACCCATTCTGTTTTCGTACACTTTTTTTGTTGCTTGTCCCAGATTAATCTGGGGCGACCCACCTATCGCCTTCCATCCGGGGTTGCCAAGAGGGTACTTCTTGGGACTCATTTCTCTGACATTCTTAGCACATGTCCAAGCCACCTCATTTGTGATTTCTCTTCATGTAGGGGTGGTTGCTATACATATTAACCCAATAGAACAATATAACGGGGATGTCTTAGGAGGTGGACTGATAATGGCTGATGATGATAATAGAGACTGCAAATATAACGCCCAACACTTACATTTATCATGAGTCAAAAATGTGGTTTGTTTTGTTTAAATATTTTTATTTATTTGTAAAAAAATATATTTTTATATCTATTACATAAATTTTTTAAACATAACATCACCATATTATTGTAATTAAACTTACATTTCATATATTGTGCACTCAAACTATGAAAAGTAGAGACTAGCTACTTCCTTCACATATGCTGGCAGTTTATTGAATAATTTGAAACACAAATTATTTTACGATCGTGCAAGTTCTGTTTGTGGAAGCCTCAAATCTCACTAACTTCTCTTAGGTAATTTTATTTCGTCAAAAGTACATTCCTACACTATGTTAACTATTTTGTAATTTAATTGGTCGGTAGGTTAACTTGTAGGTCAATGTAGCTTATTATATTGCAAACCATTAAAAATGTAGTTATTGTAGGTTTAAACGAAAATACTTTATTTGAGTTTTGAGGACAAAAATCTGTCTTATAAATCCAGCTCTGGAGATAAATGAAAGAGGGGTTGTAAGGCCAAAAGCGATCCATAAAATATTACTAAATGCTAAAAATTAACTTTTTACTATTTAAGTACGATCCAAGATGACGCATGCACTTCTTTCCATATCGGGAATTGCCAAGATGGCCGCCGCAATAAATCGGGAAACAAATCGTCGCCCCGTGGTATAAACCCAATTCGGCCGATTACCTCCCCCCTCCCCCCCAGCGAGCCTCCCCTCCCGCCCCACGGCCGTAAAACTCCAATAAACCTCGCCACGGAGAGGGTCGTAAATCTAGCAAATTAAAATGCAAACTGTGAATCAAAAATGTACCTAGGAAAGTCGGCGGCACGCAACTGCGGCACACGACTAGCTCCAAGTGTGGTGGATGACGGCCGTGCTGGCGCTAGCCGCTAGCCAACTCCCGTAAAGGTTAAACGACGCGGCCCATTGGATTCCTGATAAATATTTCAATCATTTGATAAGATTTAATATTTTTACCTTTATGGATGGTGATTTTGTGTACGAAAATGTTTTATTTTAAACACAGTTACCAAAAATTAAAGAACTTAAACCGAATGACGTAAGAATAAACTAATGTATTTTTAATATCATTAAAAGATTTGGCAGATACTTCGTGGTGCAACATTATAATTTAAAATATGTTTTATTTTAAATTTGTAATACACGCACAATATGAGTTATTAAAGTACTACCATAGTTTCAAGTGAGCAGTCTCTCTCATTATCAGGTATAGATAATAACTAACTTAAACTTATTTGTTTTTAAGTTAGTTATAATCTATACCTGATGATAAGAGGAACTTTTCCTCTCGAAGCTATAGTAGTATATAATTTAATAACTCAAATTGTGCGTGTATACAAAGTTAAAATAAAACATATTTTAAATTATTATGTTTTTCTATTTAAAACTTCCAGTGCTAGCGAAAACAGACATGCCAAAACATATTTTGGGATGATGTGAGAAGAACTCAGTAACCTCCTGGTCTTCCCTTAAATGGATGGTGATAGAAATATAAAAATAATAAATATTATGTAAATAATTTAATTTTGATAAAACTTCACTAATTTAATAGATATGATAATTTTTCAAAGCAAGAAAACACTTTGTGGCTTGAATTTATAAGAGATTTAAGAATAAATTAAATACTAAGTTTTAAACCACTTTATTGCTATATGTTTGTTAACTGGTTTTGGTTGGACTCAACCTTCTTCACGACAATTATAATATAGACTGTCTATATTATAGTTATCCTGAAGAAGGTTGAGTTCAACCGAAACTAGTTGACAAACACATAGCAATAAAGTGGTTTAAAACTTAGTATTTAATTTATTCTTAAATCTCTTAGATATAATAATATTTAAATTGTGACAATATTTATTTCAACAACTAACTGCATCCATTTTCAAATACAAAGGAATAAAACCCCGTAATAGAAGGATTAAAGGACGAATCTATTATTGTTGCAATATCAATATTAATATAATATTAAACAATTATTGGTAGTAATATTTGTATGTAATTTTAAATATTTTTTTATTTATCATAATTCTATTTTATTACTCCCTTTCTTTTAACTCGTAGCGTCTGCTTGCTTGCTTGTCCGTCGAAAAAACTTTGGATCGATTTTTAACCCTTTTCCCGTGATCCAATCGAGCTGAAACTTTGCAGGCAAAATTTTCGTTTAACAAAAAATAATAATTATAGTAAAATTTTGGGTTTTTCAAATTTTTTTATTACTCCCTTTCGTAGTGTCGCCCGACTTAAGCCCAACGCGAGAGGTAAGCGCCAAACCTGTTTCAACTAGTAAATGAGAAAGGGAGTGTAATAAAAACTTGGTTTTTATGGGATAGTTTTTATAATTATTATAAGTACTTATAAGAATGATTTAGCGAATCAATAATTGGTCTGAATTTGAGTGAGAGTATCCACTATATATTTATAACAAACAGATGGAACAACCTACGACCCACGAAGTTGTTGAACCCATGGACTTGTTCGGCTGAGCGGTGAGCCAGCCTGAATAAGTCCATACATGAAGATCGATTAAGATTCAAAAGGCAGATAGCAGGAGGTTCAATAGGTCACAAACCTCTTTTCAGGAATGCAACTTTTTGATGGACCAGCCAAGAATAACGTATTACCGTGTCACCGTTCGAAATCAAATCAAATATTCCATTAAAATTGTTGTAGACATTTTTCTTCGTACTGATAATGAAACAACACAGGGGCATGGTACTGAAGTTCATAAAGAAACACGATACTTACTTAGTCTTGACCTATTTAGGCGTCACACCTGTCACCTGTCAACTGTCATATTGTACAATATTATTACAAATTGTTCACCTAAGTCCGTATTGGTAGGTAGCTGCATTGGTTGGCTCAAATTTTCGTTACAAAACAACTAACTGCCACGCTGTATCTCGCCGCGATAGGCAAAGATACTGTCACACTTCTACTGTATCTCCCTCTTTTACATTGTCTTCTCAGGCACGTTATTGAACGCTGAAGCTTTTAAAAGAGCTGTCATCCAATGTTTGAGTTATCTGATCACGCCAGGTCTTTCGCGGACGCTCTTTGCTCCTGTTGACTTAAACTCACGCCTCATATATTTTCTTTACCATTCTTTCGTCTATAAGTTCTAGATGATCGAACAATCTCAACAAATTTTCCTCTATTCTATAGACTTTGTTGCAGACAGCTGTACATTCAATCCAATTTGTTCATTCTTTCACAGTATATTAAGAACAGTAATACGTCTTCATACAAACTGGCCGCTAGCCATTAGAATGTGTGCGTGCGTGCTCGGCGCCGTGTACGCACGCACTGTGACGCACACATTGACATAGAATATGGGGGCACAAGGCAGCGGCAGTAAGGGCCGTGCCTTCGGTGCCATTCGCGCTCGCAGCCGCCGCTTTAGAAAACAAATGCGCTTCCTGATAAAAAATCCTTTTTTTATGTTTGTGGTGCTTTACTAAAAAGGTGTGTTGATTATCACAAAGACTGCGAGATTTTAAAAGTCTACGTTGATGGTAATCAGCGTTCTTGCAATTTGAGTGCAGAAGCTAGGTATACTAATTACAGAAATTTTCGGGTTTCGTGTCTAGCTTATGCGTCGGAATCTCAGACGCTACGAGTTAAGAGAAAGGGAGTAAAAATAAAGTGACAACCCTAGCGTCAACGCAAGAGTAGGTTAATAACTCGCCGATAGGCCGGAGATAAACCACTGTTCTGGGTGTACTGTGATTCTTTACCCTGCTGTAAGTAATTCCCTCGCGTTTCCACCGCATTTAGTCTATTCTCGAAAGTAAATATTTATTTATTTATTTAACGCCCTTATGGGCTTTTACAATATACAGAACAATTTTTTTTTAAATAACATAAGACAGTTAAAATAATAATACAGTTAAAAGTTACAATAATAATACTTAAAGGGTAATAATAATAATAATAATAATAATACAGAAAAACATAAGAAAAACATAAAAACATAAGATAAAATAATAATAAAGTTAAAGGTACAAATAATAATAGTTAAAGGTAAAATAGAAAGATTTATTGTCCATTTCCATTTCGTTGGGATGTAAACAATTGTATCAGCTTTGTCCTATAAACAGTTATACTATCAGCAAAAATGTCAGCCGCCTCTGCGTGCTCATTCCCTAATAATATGTTTGAATATCCATGACTCGCATTGTTTTGAAAGCAATTATTATTTCCTAATAATAATAATAAATCTCCTGCCTTTTACACGACTCCACGGACCCGTTCGCCGAATGATGCCTCATCTCACAGCAATCCCATTCACAGTTCCGCGCGGCCGGACCCCGGAACATCGCGTGATCGTGATTCGTCCATATCTCGACCGCTAAGGGAACGCCAATTACAGAAATTGCCCTCAAACGAACCAGCGGCGGAAAATAATTGCTGACCTTTAAGTCAAAAAAACGAAATTGGACCGCTTCAAAATATAGAAACTCCAGCAACGGACGCGGACTTAACGGAGAAAAATTACGAAATCGGCATTTTGACAAAAATTTGATTTTCTCTTTTGCCGGGCGCAAAGTGCTTTATCTTCGCATCAGCATTTAAATTCGGGTGCCTCAAAAGTGGACGATGTTGAATTGCCTCGCAGTTCCCACGATTTCAGTTGCATGTTTCTTCTCATATTCTCATGAAAATTTACGAATGAAAACATCATTTCCATGGGATGAAACATCTATCTGATTTTATCCATCAAATTAAAAGCAAGAATTTGATCCATTATGTGTATTTGGTCAATTGGAAAAAATGGAGGAATGAGGAGTCGTGTCAAGATTCTTTGGTCGCGATATTTATCATATTTTATTTTATTATTTAAGAAGAGCAGATCGGCTTCTTTAAACCAGTTTAAATGCAGATTTATAAAGTACGCATAATTATGAATTCATTTGCTATCTTCACTGCTTCGGGTGGGAGTTGGAGCCTGATCAGGACAGGGCTGGCAATGTGGTATTCCACTTTTTTGAAAAAAAATCAGATCCTTGACTCCCTTGACGGATTCTTAGGTATATAAATATAAGCTGAAGTTATGGATTACGAATTCGATAGACTCTGCATTTTGTAGACCACGACTTCAGGAAAGGGATTGGAGAGAATTTCCGTGTAGTATTGAAGCTCAGAGACAAGATAAAGAAAAGAGAGCAAAACGCAGCAGTTAAATGACAATCCACATCGCTAGACAAGTACAGTAATCCAGGGGAATCAAGAAACTGATATACAATAATATATAGTAAAATCGTGGTAAGAGATAACATTACAAAGTGGTGGATTGAAACCAGCCTGTGATGACGATGATTAAGGCTCAACAGTACAATTGCTATGGTAGCCAGCAGGCGCGTGCAGTCAGCCCGTTGAAGCATGAGTTGGTTGTAAATATATATTTAAAAAAAGCGAAGTTAAACATTTGAATACTAAGTTATATGTATCTAAATCTGAATACTAAGTTACATGTATCTAAATCTGAACTGAATAGTTATTAGTAAAACATTACCGAAATTCCCGACTCCTATGCTCTCAGGTGCTGAATCTATTCAGCTAATGGATAAAGGACAGATAAAGATGTTAAGTAAATTAAACATTACGTAATGTGAGTAAACTTGCAGTGGAGAGATCTCATCCATGTTTAGTCAGAGAAATCAAATGACGCGGATCCCTTTATGCCTGTCTCCTTTTATAATGTTGACACAAGGTGTAATGTATTCCAAAACAGCAATCAAATTTATATTCAGAGGACAAAAAGCTGTTCACGGACTGATTTAATTTGGGTACGACAGATCCTGAATTCTTATTGTTTTCATTAAGGCATTCTCCGTTACTCTCGTACGAAATGTGATCATACCACGACAATATATATTTACCAACTAAGTTATTCATCGTCCACACGCATTGTTGTATAGTTCAATTTAATAATATACATTCAAGAACGAGGTCCCAGACCTCAATCAATATTAAATTACTAGCTTCTACAGTAAATACAAATGAAAATGGTAAAATAATATGAAGATAAGAAACGAAAGAAACAAAAATAAACCAAGAAAAATATAGATCTCGCGGCCTTCTCTAAGCTTTCCGTTGAAGTTAAAATCAGTTCTGTAGCGATCAGTTTTAACTTTTGCCAGGAGGTTATGGAAGAGTTGTATTCGCACACAAAGTTCCCATAGCTAAGAATATCTCATGTTTAGAATTCCTCGAACAAACGTATCAATATATGCCCTACCTATGCTTTCCTAGGCGCATCCCTTAAAAGCTGTCTACAAAGCCATCACAGAGGCGTCAAACCGGATTTGAAGCTTTTCTGTATCACTTTGTGCAAAATTATCGCTAAACGTAGAAAAAGAAGATGGCTTACCTGAAATCGTGAAAGAGAACGAAGGCAGTACTCTGAATGAAGCTTTTGTTTGTATTTACAATCATATCGTGATTCATACTTAATAGTTGTATGTGAAAGTTATACGTACTCACGATGACTCTTTATTTAAATAACGCTACAATTTAAAATTATTTTTTGAGCATAAAATTGGAGCAAGATAAATACAATAAACAATTGAAAATACTAAAATATACACGTGCACCAAAAATATGTTCAATCTGTATATAAGTTTTATCATAAGAATGTTCTTAGGTTTTCACGGCCTCTCAGAATCTCCTGGTTTGTGTCTTCTGGGGTTTTATGCCGCGTTTCTACGACCTTTCTGGCCGACGTTTAGGATCCCATCGCAGGATCCATTATCAGGGCTGATGATGTCCACATCAGGGTCATATAAACACGACATAATATACCAGAAGACACAGACCAGAAGTTTTATCCTTATAAATACTAAACTGGATAAACAAGCCCCAAATTTAATAATAATAATGTAAAAAAAATAATTAATATAATGATCAAAAAAAGAAAAAAACCTGTGAACTTAAGTTATCGGTTACAGGGGTACCTACTCGTACATATGTAAGTATGTCCTACATGGTTAATTAAAAATATAGTACTTGTACATCCATTCATTCATCTTTTTATACAAGTTCTACGGTTGTTGAAGTATGAATGTGGAAGTTGAATGTGGCCGAAGCAAAAGTGGTGTGCCAGGATAGAAGAGTGTGGCGTTCAATCTTCTCTGCTTACCCCTGCGGGGAAACGGCGTAATGGTTAGTTAGTTAGTTAGTTGTATAGTTAAGTAATGACTTTTTTTTTCAGAAACCTAAATAAAAATATTTGATCATAATATGAAGTATTCTTTTTGGTGCCTCTTTCAAACATTTAGCGGTCCGTACATTAAATGCATACCGTCAATTATTTAGTGCGTGTATATTTATTTCTGTTAACTACTTCATTTGCTTATTTATACACAATCCTTAAATGACACATTCGGTTACAAGTGGAGAGTGAAAAAAGGATAAATGTAGTACCGTGTTTAAATCCCTGTTGCACACCGCAGGGTGCGACACCAGTGTAGGTGTGTGTGCATGTGTGTGCGTGTGTGTGTGAGAGAGGCTGTCAATGAAAGTATAATGATTCCTGGCGCACGCACGGAGGGCGGCGGCGCCCTGTGATCAGTGTTCCCCTCCACTCCGCACAATTATGCTGCTGAGCGGCACAGACAACAATACGAGGCCTGCGAGCATCCGGCGAGGTCCTGCGTGTGAATTTAAATAAAAAGAAAGTTCCCACTTTCTTAACGATTCTTAAAGTAGGCGTTTACTTACGGAGATACCTAATTAATGAAATATTAAGAGAAAAGAAGCGTGGAAAACTTTATGACCTGCACGAGGAACATAATTTAATAAGGGAGGCTTCGATATATGTAGCTAAAGAGAATAGGTACACCCAACAGTACACCACTCAGGGTTTGGGAAGCAAACGATAGGGATAGGTGTATTATATATTAGAAGAGGGCAGAATGGGTTGTAGAGCGAGGGACGGTGATGGCACGAGAGATAAAATAAAATAACCCATAAAAACTAAGTTTTTAATATACTTCCTTTCTCATTTATTAGTGGAAACTAGTTTGGCGCTTAACCTACGCGTTGGGCTTCGCTCGGGCGACGCTACGAAAGGGAGTAGTAATTTTTTTTCAAAAATCCAAAATTATACTATAATCAGGTTCCGTGTCTATCATATGTGTCGGAATCTCCATACAACTTACCGAGTTGTACGAAAAAAACCATTAAAAATTTAAAAAATCCCAAATTATACTATAGTTATTTTTTTAACGAAAATTGATCGTTGCCATGAGTCTGCTTGCAAAGTTTCAGCTCGATTGGACCATGGGAAAAGAGTTAAAAATCGATCCAAAGTTTTTGCGTCAAACAGACAGACGCCACGAGTTAATATGAAGGGAGTAAAAAACGTTTCTGGTGGCAGGTAGGTAGTCAAGACAAACTATTATTTCTATTACAAAAAATTGCCTCCAGACAAGATCTCACACTCGACCTATGATTGCATAAATTGATCAGTAATTAACATAACACAATTTTTTTTTAAATACACAACACAAAGGGTGCCTTAAACGTAAATTCTTTAGACCTACACCTGCGTTTAAAATAAACATAGTCACGCGAACTTACGGAGATGGCTGATTTAATTTTTTAATATTAGATATGTAATGTTTCTCATTGCAGTAATGCATTGCCTAGAAAGTTTGATAATGGTAAGATATGCTGGACAAAATTTTGACTCCAACGGATATAGAAGTCCGCTTAAGATTTGATATGGCCAGGCCAATCAGAAAATAAAAAATGGTCCTGTAGAGTATGTTTTCTGCGTACCCTCGCATAGAAATAGCACGATAATTAGTAGATGAGAAAGTACGCTCTGCCTCTTTTCAAAAGAAATAAATTTATGGAATTGAGCTGATTCTTGAAAGTTATTGAAGCGAATAAAATTGAGCGACGTGTTATTATCATTACGATGTACGAGCGGTTTTTTGCAAGAGCTCCGTGACTGCATTGTAAAATGCTGTCGAAGAGCGCAGTTTTGCAGCAGTTCTAATGAAAGCCATCACAGCTCGATAATATGTGTTCCGAGAAGAATGGAGTAGAAAAAGCTGCTACTGAAAAAAGCTGGCGCCGGCTGCGGCTAGAGTTCCGGAAGGGAATTACGCGTTTATTAGCAAAACGATTTAATAAGGAAATTGGCTAGTTAACAGCGCAGTTCTATTGCGAGGGGTAACAACGCAATACACAATAATAAATTAATAAAAATGCGTTCTCGAATAGAGTGTGGAATCTTAGATATTTATTAAATGTATATATGTGATTAGACTTTGACTTTGAACTTGAACTTTTGGCAGAACTTGAAAGTTCTAAACCAGCAGAAGGCAAAATACATAGGATGCACCCAACAAATCCCAACTCTCTCGTGTGGAAGTCAAAATTTTGAAACGGTACCAAGATTTACATACCTAGGATCCCTGATAACAAGCAACTATACTACAGAGGAGATCCAGAAGCGCATAGTGAGCGCAAATCGCTGTTTTTTCATAGCATTTTTTCATTTCAAAAGCAGATAAAATCCAGACTGCTGTCCAGAAACACCAAGATATTAAGGTACTAACTAAGAGGAATGAGCGAGTACTGGACGTTTTTAAATGGAAAATTTTGAGGCGTATCTTCGATCCGGTTCTAGAAAATGGACTTTGGCGCAGATGTTACAAAAATGAGCTCTATACTGTATTTAAGGAGCCAAACGTCACAAAATTTATAAAACTGGGAAGACTTCGGTGGCTGGGTCATGTGGAGAGAATGTCCGAGCATCAAGCACCATAGTCCCTGCTGAACTCAAGGCCAATAGGGCGAAGGAGCTTAGGAAGGCAATTAAGATGGAGTGACAACGTCCTCAAAGACATCTCTACCTTAGAACTTCGGAACTGGAGAGAGCTGGCACTAGACCAAGATGAGTGGAGGAAAATTAAGACCCACCAGGGGTTGTAGTGCCAAGAGTGATGATGATGATGATATATGTGATTACAGTGTATAATATTTATTATAATATATAAGAACTCGAGCGCAAATAGTATGGAATAAACAAAAAGGCACAATTAAAACTGATTTATTGCATAGTCAAGATGATTTAAAAATGGTTAATTTATAGCTTTAACGATGTAAAATGTGGGGAAATGAGTTAAAAAAGTACATGAAAAGAGAGTTAGGGTTGGTGATGGTGTAGCCGTGATGGCGAAACTGATGATTGCTACATAACTAAGATATAATTGTTGTCTATTACCGATCGAATTGCGAAAAATAAGTTGCCAATCGTCGATACAAATCTTAAATAACAGTTAGCGTGTCACTGATTAAAAAACCATCACCAGTTAAGATCAATTGGAATAGTTTCCCTGAAAACGATGGTATCTATAAGATTTAAACGCGAAAAATGGTTTGTCATTTAAATTTTGCGCTTGTTAATACATATATTCATAATATCCGTTATTTGTAATATGATCTTCAAAATAGATGGAATAAAACAAAGTTTGTTTAGTAATAATAATATTTAATACTATTAATATTTTTGGTATTTAAAGGTTTAACTTTGTGGTCGGGCATTTTAAGAAAATAGTTATGTTAGTCTATAACCACTTACGGAGATTTTTGTCTACCTGTTTCGAGACGTACCTCAGGACAACCTGACAAGCAATCCATCAGCTTGTCTTGATGAAGAGACGGGTACGTCTCGAAACCAGTAGGCTAAAAATTTCCGTAAGTGGCTGTATACTAACATTTTATTAATAGCTAATATTTAAAACTACGTATTGGGATATAACTCTTAGAATCATCAATTATGTACATGAGATGTATAAAAATTTCCTGGGATAGAGTGAGGCCTACCTTTATTGCGAACATCTGCAAAAAAAAATGGTTATGTGTAAATAAATGGCTAATTAGTTATTCGTATATTAAAAGTACCGTACCGTACAAAAAATATTTGATAAATTAAAGGTGAAATGAAATCAGGTTTTCAAAATTGAATTTTATAATTTTAACTATTATCTTTGGTACTTTTAAGTTTTTTTTAAATTTAATTTTCTATTTATTTTATTTGCATTTTTTAATATCTAGTCTCACAAAACGTCTAAAAAGACGTTTGTCTGTAGGTTCATTTTTACAATTGAGTGTTAAACTGTCACTAAATATTATTCACTTTATAAACAGAAGAGATAAAAACGGAAACAATTAAGTACAAAACCAAAAAAATAATAATTTAAAAGTTAAAAGTTTTAAGCAATTTGTTTGGGTTAGATTCATATGCAAAGGTAAAAGTGGCATGCAGGGAGTTTGTTATGAACAACAGTGAACTGTGTGCATCCTAACTATTTTTATATAATTTTATAAATTCTTATGTAAGCCAGCACTGTTACTAAATGGTAATGTATTTTCATTAGTACTAGAATAAACCTGCTGATAACTAAATCATAGTTAGCAGGATCTTTGTTAATTGTAAAATATGTAATAAATAATAAATTAAGAAAAAATTACTCTTACGAAATCCAAATAATTCGTAATACATGAATCTCATGAATTATGATCAATAAACAATGTTAATACCTCTATAAATATTTAACCTGTTAACGTTTTATACGCTAGGATGAACCTAGCGTATAAAACAAATTACGTGTGCCGCGATGTTAGGCTTTAGAAATCAAACTATTGACGGTTAGCTTTCTATTGCGGCCGCCGCGATACAGCCTGTGGGCTGTCCCCCCCCCCCCCTCCCCCAACCCCGTGAGCCACGGGGTGGTAATTATGTGGCTACAAAATCTGATAAGGGTTGCCAGGCGACGCCGCCACACAACAGATACAATCTGCGCTGGGTGGAAAAACTTGACGTAAGGGCTAGTGTTTTAATGTGTTCTTTACTGTTTTATTGCCGGCCGCCGACTTGAAGGTTATTTATTGCTTACGATTTATCGCGTCCCCCGATGTGTGAAATTATAGTCTTTTACGCAGTATTTTCAGCTATTTCTTTCGCTGCGAGGGTTGGGATGACACGTCACTGGGGGTGTGCTACCCTGCAGCAAACATTCAGGGCCGCATTGGCTGTGCTCGGCCCCCGCATGAACCTGTTAAAACTATATTTAGTGTATTAAAAGTATATTTATTTATTAATAATACACGCCCTGAATTGGGCTTTACATAATACATTTACGAAACACAAAGTATTCAAATAGCACAGCTGAATTACAAAAAAATTTAAAGGATATCTTCTTCTTCTTCTTCTGCTTCATCTGGGACCGCGTCCTGTCATTGCTTGAAGCCTGTTCCTGGGATACAGATGTCCAGCTATCTCGCCATCTTTTATGCGGTCTTCCTGGGAGTCTGGTAACAGACGGCAGCTTGTTCGCTGCTATGCTCACTACTCTCTCAGAACAAGCTCTCTCCACATGATCTCTCCAGTAATGACTTCTAGATCTTCCCCATCGGACAATATCCTCGACGTCACAAGTCCTTCGTATTTCGGAATTCCCCACTCGGTCTCGGATTGTCAGTCCCGCAATGGGTCGGAGAGTCTTCATATCAGTTGTCCTTAGGAGATTTTTAGTTCTGGTAGTGTCAGCCCTTGTCTCGATACCGTACGTCATGATTGGGTGGATCTTATCAGGTTTTATCTATCTTCACTTTGCTCTCCTTGAGCATAAATTATATCAACAACATTAATACAAGATGAAAATGATAATACACTAAATAATAGGTAAAGTATGTAGACGAACTGTAAAACAGAAGATAAGTAGATTTATATGTGCAGAGCTTACGAGCATTAAATATCTTCTTTCTTGCACTGTCTCAACTCATTGCAAGGTAGGCTGTTGGGGTTGACTCTTCTCGTTCTTCGGTTCTGGGTATCGCTTTCATCCAGGCCGTTTCTCTCTAATACATTGGCGCATTGAGTCATCCAGGAGTTCTTTGGTCTTTCTCTGGATGACTGTCGATGAAGCTCCATAGACATTGCCTGCTTCACTGTGGTCTGGTGGTCTCCGTCTTGTGTGCCCATACCATCTCAACTGTCGCTCTTTTAGCTTACTGTTAACGTCCGTGACACCCTGGCTACCAAGAATGTGTGAACTTTTATATTTTATCCTATATTTTAATGTTACTCCTGCCGAACATCTAAGTATTCGCATTTCTGCTGTTTCGAGTTGCCTAGAGTAGGAGTTGCACATAGTCCAGCATTCGGAGCCATACATTATCGCGGGTCTAACAATAGTCTGGTATACCTTTCCTTAGTTTTATAGGCATTTTTGGGTCACACAAGATTACGATCATTAAATATGATTCGAATAAAATATATACATGCGTCAAATATTGCATTTTCTTCAGGTGTGATTTGGGGTGACTTCTGGGGTGACTGAATGAATGGAAGTAGTAGTATTGAATTTTAAATACAAAAGATAATAAGATAAAGCACGGCAATGAATTGTATAAGAAAAAGCTTGATAGAAAATTTGTCTTACATTAGCTTGATATACAGTAACATTGAATGATTAAATAAATATATATAAATATCTAAATTTGTTGTAATATTTTTAAATCTATATTTCTTATCATTTTTATAAATGTTTAATTAATAACATAACCATCTTCTATGAATGAATGTTTTAATGAGTAAAATTGTCCTTGCATCATACGAGACCAGTCCAAACCTGGATACATAAGACGTGGACCATTATGTGTAGATTAAGATTAATTTATTATTAAGAAATAGATTCCTTATTTACTGTTTTTATTACAGATTGGAGAGAGAATATTTAGCAATAACTGAACTTGTGAAAAACCCATCTAAAAATATTTTTAACTATCACGATTTCCTGAAGATCCTTGGCCTTTTACTGAATTTTGTCTGTTACCTTGACTTATTATTATCCGTTGTATGTTATGAGTAAGTAGGTACCAATGTACAATGTACAGTAATATTTTTTACAGTTAAAAAATCAATCAAAAAAATTCGGAGGCATTTCAAAAATGTACTTCTTAGATATAGTTCAAATTATGAAATCATAGTTTATTTATTTGTTTGGAAATATTAACACATACAAGAAAATGATATGTATAAATGTATGAGAGTGTAAATTTAAAGTAATGAACTTATTAGGTTATATCCTAACATATTTCACATAAAAATAATTTTGAAGTAATGTAGAATAATGAAATAAGTAAATTTAAATAAAATACGTAGTATAAATACATAAATACGATCAGGAATCTACGAGGGAGAGAGAGTGACTGACTGTAGATGATTGTTCTGTAGGCATGCATGCTTGTCCTTGACAAGATTAACACGCATGCGATAAATATTAGTGAAAAGTTAACAGTACTATGGTTGTGGTGTATAGTGTTGTGAACATAGTAATGTAGAATACTACATTACTATGTTCACAACACTATACACCACAACCATAGTATTGTTAACTTTTCACCAATCAGGTGAAACTTTAATACTTCTTTCGAAACCACGTCAGGACCAACATGACGAAGGATGGGTACGTCTCGAAACCGCTAGACCTAAAATTCGGTAGTGGTTTATACTAATTTAACTTGCACTCTGTTATAATGTCTAACCGCAAAGTTAACGCTTTAAATATTAAAAGTATTAAAGATATTATAAGTTCATTTTTAAATTGGAGCACCGCAATGCTGCTGCAGGTAATTATTTGCGTCCGTCCTGCAACGGGCTTTAATCACTACTTAACAATAAAATGCCCAACAAAAGACTGTTTGAAGATGATGACGCTCCGGGTGGTAGCGCATGACATGTGACATGAAAGCTAGTCCTCTGACGTCACTCGGCGTCCCGGGGCGGGAGCGCGCGTTCCTGGAAGCCCTGAAAGGGACAGGACGCCGGCCCCGCCGCGTCGGGAATCCCTAATGAAGATGCAGCCTTCCACAGGCTATCGGGAAGCCACTGGAGTATGCCCGTTCCACGAAGGCCGGGCGAGCTGCACCGGGTGCTGACACTCTGTGAATCGCTCAATGAAAATTTCAATTTCCAACGTGGTTGCAATCGCAGAAGTGCATTTATATTCTGATAAGGCACTTGCATTTAGAAATAGACGCAGAAAAAATCAAACTGCTTTATTGCTTGCCCGACGTGAATTGGCGTGCGGCGAATTTGGAACTAAAACCCGCCCCGCCCGTACCCGGCGGTAACCCCTCGCCCTGTCATTCAGTACAATTTTGTATTTGCTCGGGAACTGTGACATCTTGATTACCAATATACACTGAATTATTACGTCCAAAACATCCTAAACAGTCCGGGATGGTGCAAGAACAATTGCCAATGAAGTATTAAAGTTTTGCGAAGCTGAAAAAGCAAATGATAGACCGATATTACCGTCTGACAGATAGAACGACTTCTTTAGTGCTGCCCGACCAAATTTCTGTTAAAGGCTACGACACCGGTCACCGGACATTCTGTACATTATGTATTGTGTAATAAATTTACACCCTGGCAACTTCTGTTACGCGACAGGGACGCCCTCCCTCGCACGCCAATTTATAGTGGTGGCATTCTACCACTTATGGTATGGTGACCAAAAGAGTTGAAGTGAAACTTCATCAAAATTTGTGGGGTGTAAAAACAAAGACAGCAATACACAAAAAATGAAAAAATCTACCTAATTGATTGTTTTCACCACTTTTGTATTGAAAAATATCAACATGTTTCATAGCCCGTGTCCCCTTGGTTGGGATACAATTGTATACTAACAAATTAAAAATCAAAAATCGAAGTTTAGACAGTCAAAATTAAAAAAATATATATTGGAAATTAATAATAATGTAGTACCTACTAACATGAAACCAAATTTAAAAGGACCTGGTTGTAATATTGAATGAACATTAAATTAACCACCGAACACCAGATCACTAGGCGAGCGTCATGACCACTACATCAACAAGTTACTCTTTATTTATCTCTTAAGCTATTCAATAAATATCGATATTTAAGTTATTTATATTAATTAAATATTTCTTTAAATATCCTTAAACAACATTAATTTACTTCTTCTCCAAAAATATCGCAAAATTATTATTTTGTGGTGACATAATTATAATTGATATAAATTAACTTTGTAAATACCACTTATTAATTTTATGAATTTTTAATACACTATATAATTTAGGAACTTGTGAATTTTTTAACATTAATCTATTTTTTGTTAACAATTCAACAATAGTTTTACTTTTACAAGTTTTCAAAATATCTTTTATTTTTTCTTTATTCTTTATTAATAGGATTTTTTTCCACTCTTTCAAAATTATCACCTTTTAGAAAATCCATAGTCTTCTTAACATAGTCTACTTTGTCCATTAAAATTAAAGTATTACCTTTATCAGCTTTTGTAATAATTAAATTATTTTCACGTATAACTTTAAATGTAATCAATGCATGCTTTTTTTCCAAATTAATTATTATTTAATTAATTAAATAAGTGGTGTTTACAAACAAATTAACTTACCATCACGCCGTTTCCCCATGGGAGTAGTCAGAGAGGATAGAGCGCCATACTCTTCTGTCCTGACATACAACTTTCGCTTTGTCTACATTCATACATCTTCGCATGCAAGCTCGATTGTTGTTCAGGCTTCTAACAGGACCATCTTCCAGAATCTGGTTAATCTGGTCATGCCACGTCTTCCGTGGTCGCCCTCTCGTTCTGGCGCCGTCAACACTTGCATCATACATCTTTCTTACCATTCTTTCCTCATTCATTCGCTCAACATGCCCAAACCACCTGAGCGACCCTATTTTTATTCTATGTATTATGCTACGATCAGCTTTACATTCATTCCTAATATCTTCATTCTTCACTCTATCATACATGGATTTACCACACACACGTCTAAGGGACCTCATCTCCACTGCATTCAATCTACTTTCGTTTTACAGAGTTACTGCATTTAATCTACTTTCGTGTTTACAAAGTTGGAATAATCCAAGACTATGGTCCCGTTGTTCATACAATGAAAATAAGTATTTCACTATATAATTTAATGTCCTGTTAATTTAATCTAACTAAAATAATCGTAATCTAAATTAAATAAACCAAACCTAATAACCTAACCTAACCTCATATATTGCCTATGAAATATCAAAATATGCAGTGCATTTTTCGAAACTTGTAAGTTGTTTCGAAAGTGTAATATCTTATGTAATACTTACTTTTTAAACGTAAATTATCTTTCATTTTGTTATTAGCACATTCAATAATATAGTGAAATAATCATTTTCATTGTATATGCAATGGGACCATTATCTTGGATTTAGCCACAAAGTTAATTTATATACATTATTAACATTAATTTAAACAACATTAAACACACTTCATTGAAAAATGCTCGATTTGCAAAGGAAAACGCAACAAACGAACCTACGTTTGTAAAATTACGATTAACGTAAACAAAATAAAGTTCATCACGTAACCTCCTCGTGCAAGCTTTCAGTATGCACCGCTTCTTGGAGCTGCGGGCCGCAGGTGCATTTGTATTCAGCGAAATGATTCAACTCCAGACGGTCGCCCGCACCATGTGTTCCCTTTCTTGACACTTCCTGGAAGCGTCCTGTCAGTCTCATTGATAATTCACGCCCTAATCGATTTGTCGGAAGCCCTTCGTCGAATATTCCATTCTTATTGGTGCGGAGTGGGCGTGCCGGTAAAACAGCTAACCTCTCTTTGCTCATGTCCAATATTTTGATAGGTGGGAATACAAGCTGTCGTAAAAATACTAAAGCAGACAAAAATTGAGTAATTTAAAATATGTTTTACTTTATCTTGTAATACACACACAATATGTGCTATTAAATTACTACTATAGTTTCGAGAGGAGCAGTCCCTCTCGTCATCAGGTATAGATAATAACTAAGATAGATAATATCTATACCTGATGATGAGAGGGACTGCTCCTCTCGAAACTATAGTAGTAATTTAAATAGCTCATATTGTGTGTGTGTATTACAAAGTAAAGTAAAACATATTTCAAATTATAATGTTGCACCACGAAGTATCTGCCAAATCTTTCAATGATAAAAATTGAGTATTTTAGTACAAAAAAACATTGAAAAAAATTACAAACAGCTATTGATTATCTTTCTGTATCCGACATAAATTTGCATATTAAACCCCGTATAAGTCAGCATTCTAATAATGTTAGATATTTTTCTCCCGTCATGATAAGTATATTCGAATTGTCATTTATTCCTGCGCTTTGGAGGCGGTGAAGAGGTTTCATGTGGACGCCTCCCCGTCCCGCTGTCATTCCTGTGTTTCAGCGGGGCGGTGAGTGCGGCCACTTTAGCATTAAAAAATGACGAAAACGGGTGGCCGTAGTGTAGGGCTGATATGTCAGCTATTGCTCGTAGAACAGCCCTCGGTGTATGGTGGGTCCCCTCTTCTCTTCCGTCATAAAGATGTGTCATACTTCTTCTTCTTCAATGGCTCTACAGCTTATATCGAGCCTCGGCCTCCATCAGTCTTCGCCGTATTTGGTTCGCATCCCTTCTGACCTCGTCTTCCCATGGCTCTAGGTCAGTCTAGGTCTGCCGACTCTTCTTCTTCCACCCGGATGTCCCTCGAGGATCCTTCTGGGCATCTGCAAAGATGGAATTCTCTGCACATGCCCCGCCCACCTCAGCCTTCTCATTCGAGCATGTACAGAGAGCTAGGAGACCTTAAAAATGTTATATAGCTCGTCGTTATACCCTTTTCTCCAAGTTTCACCATCCTTCACGGGATTTTGCGTAGCATTCTTCTCTCAAATACGTCCAGCATCTCCGCAGACCTGAATGTGTCGTACAAACATTATATATTGTGCTGACTTTAACGATGCTGCTTATATTCTTGCAGATATCCTATTAGCATTCAAAAAGTCACTTCTATACAACATACATAATAATGTATTTAACAATTACACAGTTACTGTATTTGCTCCCCAGAGGGATGATTAATTAATTAAGGATAAGTAATAGAAGTCTCACAGAGACGAAGCTATTTATATATGAGAAAAAGTAAAAATTGTACTGTTGTGGATTTCATTTATACGTAAAAATTTATCTTTAATTGTCAGTATTATAAATAATTGATATTTATACAAATATATTTATCTTCATTTGTCAATATTATAAACAACTGATGATTTCTGAAAACTAATGAAACTAACTACCATCACATCGTATCCCAACTTTTGCTTCCACTATTGGCAGAAACACCAACAATCAAAAAGTGAAACCGAAAATATGCAAAGAATGAGAAACTATAATAATTTCAAAATATTTTTTGTTGTGAAAGTTGCACAGGTAAACTACATATCTAGTTAAACCCCATTGAGTCTACCTCCTTGAAAACATAGATATAAAAAAAGTTCCATGATATTTGATTCTAAAGCCTAATTAAATAATAGTATAAAATGATTGCACTTCTTCAATTATGTAAATAAATCTGAAAAAAGGTTTTTATAGACCTATTGATGCGCAGTTCTAATGCACCATATCGATCAGCACCTGAAAACGTTTACTTCTCATGTTGATGAATGGATCCTCGCCGGCGAAGACACAGGAAATAGTAGCTGATGAGGGATGAGGCAACCTTGAACTGAGGCATCAGGAAATCCACGGGCATGATAACTCCTGTGAATTCTCCCAGTGCCAAGGGTCAAAGCCGCCAGGTCTTCGGTTCTTCTTGTGTCGTCTGAGCACATCTTCACGTTGACAGTCAAATCTTCACAGTTTTTTTAATTAATAAAAAATAACACACATCGCTTATAGCAGTTAAATCCATGATTACCACTTTTTTGCTATCTTAGTTCATAAGCCAGAAGATGGAGCGCCAAGCTTAACTATCCTCACAAACAACTTTCGCCTCATCACATTCATACAGTTTTGTCGAGATCTATTTAACAAAATGATTCCTAAAATAAATAATATTAAGTAATTTCTTTTTTTTTCAATTGATCCAGCAACATTGTCTTATCATCCTATCGTCAACATCCTAAATTTAATAGGACTTTCTATTTTACACGTAAATAATTTTGGTCAAATATAAATTTAGTAAAATATTTTACACATAAATAATGAAATTGAATTATTTAGAGTCATTAGCATGTAATAGTAAACAAAATATTATTAATAAGAAATTAAATTTAACCACTAGCCCAATTCTAATTTTTTTTTTAAATAATGTGTAATCATGAACTTCAGCTATAATATTTAAAAATAATTTAGAAAAATAAAAAACAGAAGACATTATTCATTTTGATATTTTGACATTTATAAAACACCCTGATGATGGAATGGTTTTTCCGAAACATGTAAGTGTAATTAATAAAATATAAGTAGATACATACTAATAATACAATGGATATTTAAGTAATATCTTACGTATATGTTTACAATTTTCATCACTAAATTGTGTATAACAATATCACAATAGATAAGATCTTAATTTTATTAAATCACATAAAACGGACGAGTTTGTGGTGGCTTGTTTATTGAATTATGGTCTTTCTAATTGGCTGATATAGACAGATCACCTTTAAGTCGCATATCGGCAAGGCCCCGACACCTCGATTCGATACAATCGTCGATTCTTATCGGTTGGTCTGATATTAATTTTGTACAAATTGCACGTTTAAATGATTTACTCACGATCTAAGAGTATGAATCTTGTAATGACTCACTGCGCACTGCACAGTGATGCTCAACAGTGAGATATGGAAGACCAAGGTAGAGAGATGACGACGACGGTTGTGATTGGACTGCGAGAAAGTATAGAAAGAGTAAGAGAGCGGCGAAGAACCGCTAATCGGATTGACCCGCGTTAACTATATCCCAAAATAACTTATAGACTAAGATCAAGCGACTGCCAGATTTACAGATGTACTATAGTGGGTAAGAAGGTTTGGATATTATGACATTTCAGTTCGGAGGAATTTGGTAATGTTATACAGGTACAAAAAATGAGTACCTAAGTAAAATGTAAAAATAACAAACTTGATTTTTTAATATATTTAAACCTCTCTCCATATAAGAAAGACAATGTAATTGGTATGTGTAAGCCGTGCGTATGACGCACATTGTTTCGTGACGTAAATTTTAGTTAAAATTAAAAGTTAGTTGATTGTCCACCATTTTACAACAGAGTAATAAAAAAATTAAATTTAATCGTGACAAGTCATAAGACCACGGATTATAATATTGCGTATAAAACACGTCTTTAGATGTTCACTTTACTGAGATTGACTGAAGCAAACATTCCACACCAAAAATAATGGATTACTTATGGGTATATATATCCATATCCGCATACCAATTCCATTATCTTTCTTACCTATATGGAAAAGGGTTTTCTGTCCTAATAAACATATGAAAAAATCTGGTTTGTTATTTTTACATTTTACTTACTCATTTTTTTGTACCTATATTACCTGTTATCTGCCAAAATCCCCCGAAGTCAAATGTCATAATATCCTCACCTTTTCATCTACTATTGTACGCGTCTACAGAAAATATTTCAGGTATAATACTATAACGCAAGTTTGGCGGTCGCTGGCTTCTACTCTATAATAACTATAATAACTATACGATAGAGAGAATTGTCGCCTATTATTACAATTTGTAGCTGCTGCTGGCAATGGTAACAGAGGAGCCGTCCACAAACATTATATCATTACATTATGATTACATTAAACAACATGGAGTTCTAGGGACCGTACCTTGGGGGAATCCAAATTCACCTATTGGTAGATTACCTACTTTTAGATTCATTTGATCTGACTATCTGAAGTATGTTCGGTGAGTGGTTTTTTACCCGTTTGGGGCCGATTGGTCAGTCTCGTTTTCTTTTGGTTCTGATACGAGTTGTTCGTGAGAGATACTGTCGAGTACTTCCCACGAATCTTGATTTGTTCAAATTATTTTGCATGATGCTGGGTGTTTTGCGGTTGCGCCCTGTGTGCATATTCCCCCAGTGAACCCGAATAGGTTCTCATTTATTATAGATTTGACTTTTGACTGAGTTTGGTCTCTTTTGACTGCTTATTATATATGATTGTTTACTTGACTGCTTATTCTATATAATGTATCATTGATTAAGATTTTGATATATTAGATTTTCTTTTCTTTCTTTCTCATTGTTATTTATTTAGATAACACTAGCTATACCCATGATTGTAAGTGGTTATCCCTCACCACACACAAGAATCATAATTCTTTTTGGTGAGGTATATAAACACAAAAAATATCGATTTGTAAACATTGTCTATGTATGATTGTAAAAAAATTTATATATATATATATGTTAGTTCTAACTACTTTGGGGGTAACCCGCGTCAAATTCTGGTCGTCAGGACCAGTCGTCTGCCGACGTTTCGAACAGATCTCACTGTTCATCTTCAGGGCGCCTTGTCGATGAGCTGCTTCTCCAAAAAGCGTACAACCGTTTGGGTCCGGAGCTCACCGTCAAGTGAAAGTTTGAAAAATTCTTCGTCAGGTGTTTGTGGGTTTCTCCAGCGACGCCGTTAATGTGTTTTGCTCGGCTTCTAGTAATCCGTATATTTACTTTATTATCGTCATTATACAATGTTGAAAAGGTTGGATCTTCTAATTGCTTCGGTGTATTCATCGTGATTTCTGGTTTATTATTATTAATATTATTTGTATTAGAAATTTGATTATTATTATTAAGAATGTTACTCCATGCGGTCGGAAGTCGAATGCTATCGTCTCTGTTGTTATAGTTATATATATATATATATTATTTAATAAATTTTTAAAAATCACATATACAAGTTTTTGAGACACGGCAATATTTCAGCGTGGATACTGGATCCGGTAGCTCCATAGATCTGACGCGACATTCCGCGAGAGCAGTGCAGCCGCCATTAGCGGGTTTCCATCACTTTCACCATAGATTTGCATTAATTACCATGGGGGCTGCGGGCGGTGCTTAATGGGCGATAATAAACGTAGAATTCATGTTATTCTGTCGTTTATAGTTCTCGGGTCGGTTTATATCATTCGGTTCGGTTCGTTAGAGGCGAAATTATGTGTTGACGTGCAAATATTAATATCGGCAATGGACGGCCCGTTGAAAGCGTTACTGGCACGGCTTTGACAGCCGAGCGGGCGCAGCTTGATTTATTTCTGTTGCAATTTGTAACAAAAAATTATTTCCTTCATTACGTCTGCTGATGATGATAAAGGTGAAACACTAGAGGTAGAACATGTCATTAAGGTTTCTGACATTTTCGTTTGGCGAGGGTTATGGAACTAACGCACAAGCAGTGATGTACAAGATACCCTATACAAATTATCTGGAGTACAAAATACGAGATACTTTATAATCAAGTATTTCAGATACCAGATAGAAATAACTTTCTGGATTGGTATCTGAAATACTAGATATAAAATACGTATCTTCCAAATACTTTTTAAAGATAAAATTCTTGGAATAATCCAAGAATATGGTCCCATTGTTCGCACAATGAAAATAAGTATTTCAGTATATAATTTAATGTCCTCTTAATTTAATCCAAATAAAATAATCGTAATCTAAATTAAACAAACCAAACCTAATAACCTAACCTAACCAAACCTAATAACCTAACCTAACCTCATATATCGCCTATGAAATGTCAAAATATGCAGTGCATTTTTCGAAACTTTAAAGTGTAATATCTTATTTAATACTTACTTTTTAAACGTAAATTATCTTTCCTTTTGTTATTAGCACATTCAATAATATAGTGAAATAATCATTTTCGTTGTATATGCAATGGGACCATAGTCTTGGATTTAGCCAAATTCTTTTGTAAGAAAACACATTTTATTGAATGTAATTTTATTTTTTTACGTAAATTATTTACGAATAAATCGCGTTGATCGCGCAAATGTGACAAGATAAAATATTATATTTTTAGGTTTTTTTTGAGACTTGAGTAAAACCATTTCTACAAACATTTTGTCGCTCATTTTTCTTCGATGAGGTCTCATTTTAGGTACGTCATTGGAAAAAAATATCTTAGCAATCTTAGTATTTACAAAATACTAAGATACCACAAGAATGTGTCTAAATGCAAGATACAAGATAAATATTCTAAAAAGTATTTCAGATACAAGATGAAAATACGTATTTTGGATCTTGTATCTGTATTTCAAATACTTGTGTCTTAGATAAGTCATATTTCTGCGCATAAGTCGCTGTTCTTTGGACAAGAGAAAAACCTCTTCATTTACGTACATTTATATAATCCGTAGAACCAAAACCGATTGCAAGTTAAGTAGATATACTATAAGACGTTCGTGTATTCCATAGAAGACATATTTTTTACATATCACCTTATGTTATAATATGATTATATATATATTATGAAGTATCTACCATTGACCCCGAATCCATTCGCCATCTGCTAAATTTTAGAGGCCATTACATTAATTTTAGCGCCATTTTAGCCAATTTTGCTTTTCGTAACTGACGTTTCCGCTAAAAAATTGACGGACCCTCTAAAACTAGACTGCTAATCGTCACATTTTTTTCTGGTGGGAATATAATGGCGCTAAATTTTTGGCAGGAGTCATTTCCATTCGATCTGTCAAATTAGACGCAGCAGTGGCAGAATTCTTAGTAGATTTGTAATGGGATCCGTCGGCCAGAGAGGTCACGTATACATGGCAGAATATCCCAGAAAACTATACACAGAAGATAAATAGCTTCGTCTCCACGAGAAATCTATAATATATCAAATACATCTCCTAGCTTATATAGCGAACCCAGCTTATTCTTGAATGGTTTTTGAAGAAAAGAATTCATTCAAGAAAAAACTAACCCAATCAAGTTTTTATTTTACTCCCTTTCTTTGTAAATAAAGTTTACCATCATGTTATAATTGATTGATTGAAAATGAAACATGTCTTGACAAATATCTATGTCAAAAATCTCTAAAAATATCTCTTTATTATTTGATCTCTTCCCAAAAAACCGAAGTGTGCTGTCATCCATGAACTAATTGTCATAAATTTTCGAAATTCGTAGTGAAGTACCTATTATACCTACCGATGGAGTAATTCAAATTTTAAATATTCCGTGACGTTATCGGGCCGCCGGCGCCGTTGGTAGTAATCAAACTTTTGTAATGATTCCAATTTGAAAAAACCATTAAAATTTCTGAAAATCCAAAATTGTACTATAATTATTATTATTTTTTAACGAAAATTTGACAGATCTTTTTGATCGTCGCCACGAGTCTGCTTGCAAAGTTTCAGCTTGATTACGTCACGGGAAAAGGGTTAAAAATCGATCCAAAATTTTTTTCGTCAAGAAAAAAAAGTTAAAAGAGAGGTAGTAAAAAAAGCTTCCGAATTGCCTCACTCAATGAGAAATCCACGAAATCTTTTGCTTGACGTGTGATTGTGGCGTTTGAGATATTTGCTTCCAACAAATACAGTAAAAAACCAATAGACGATGAATAATCAGCGGCTCAATGACAGATCAAACATGTCGGCTGCCGGGAGCGACCCAGGGCCGTGGAGCGGTGGCCAAACACTCCGCCAGCCGCGCTCTGAATCCTGAGCAAATATTGTCCTAAGTATAGATTTGCTCCGGCTTCGGTGGCCAGTAACGGCACCGCATGCCCGATCGCGCGTACGAAAAGCCAACTTTCCTAGAAGTACGTACTCGTCCCCGCACTGAAATACAAAAATTGCTCAAAGTGCCCGCCCGGACTGGCAAGTAGCTTCATCGCTCAAACACAATATTTGATTTATGTCAGGATTGTATTTCAACTGCTAAAATTTCAACTACCTACTTTGACATTAAAATTTTCCATTCTCCGCAAATAATAGACAACTAACACTTCGCTCAGCATCAACATCTAAAACAAATAGCTGAAGTAAATCGCGTCCACAAAACTAATTTCGGTGATCGTGCTTTCGCGGTGGCTGGACCAAAGTTATGGAACAAACTACCTAATAAACTGAGACAAACACACAGCTTACCACAGTTCAAAAACAACTTAAGACGCATTTATTTAGACAATCCTATAAAAACCTATAGAATCTGACCACAACAACACTTAGCTAAGACACCTAATTCTTTCAGGCACTCCCAACTATTATAGTATTCAATTTTAATTCCATTTTTTGCATTCCACCTAGTGAATAAGTAATAGTAAATAAGTTTTTTTCTTTTTTAGCGGCAAGTTGTTTTATAAGATAATAATTTTTCGGTGTAAAGCGCCCTTGAGGTGAGTATTCGCGAAAACGGCGCTATGTAACCAAATATTATTATTATTATTATTATTAAAGAAAATAAATAATTTAAATTACATTTAATTAAGATAAATTTTGGACGTCTCTCTTTGTAAATAAAAAATAAATAAACATACTGATTAAAATGTAATAATTTGATAAAAAAAAGTTATAAATATTTTTCGAGAGAGTATTAAACTTTCTTTTGAAAATACCAGAGCTAAAAAGATGATCCATTTGACTTCGAGCTAAACGTGACTATCATAATATTGAAGCCTAGCAGTGACTCTTACTAAAGTCAGTGGAATAGGGTTTAAGATCTTCGTCCCGTTAGTTCGTTTTATTTTTCAAGATGCAATTCATCTGAACTGACTTGCGAGGGAGGGCGTCCCTGTCGCGTAACAGAAGTTGACAGGGTGTAAATTTGTTACACAATACATAATGTACAGAATGTCCGGTGACCGGTGTCGTAGCCTTTAACAGAAATTTGGTCGGGCAGCACTAAAGAAACCGAGCAGTAATGGCGGCCGTACTATCTGTCAAACTGTCAGACGGTAATATCGGTCCATTATTTGCTTTTTTACTTCAGTGGCAATTGTTCTTGCACCATCCCGAACTGTTAAGGATGTTTCGGACATAATAATTCAGTGTATATTGGTAATCAAGATGTCACAGCTCAAGCGCAAATACGAGATTTAACTGAATGACAGGGCGAGGGGTTACCGCCGGGGGCGGGCGGGGCGGGTTTTAGTTCCAAAGTCGCTGCACGCCAAGTTACGTTGGGCAAGCAATAGTAACAATATTCATATGAAGTGTCCACGACCCGCCCACCTGAATGCACCCAGCCTCGAAACTGTAAAACACAAAACACACAATGGGCATTTTCTAATCGAGCTGGCGATCCATCAATCATCGTCTCGGACGGGCCAGGAATAGACGAGCCGCATCCTGGGAGCCGTGAAATTCGTCGAACGTCGTCACCTCATAAACATATCCATTGCCAGTCCGCGGAGTGTCGCTGGAGGCGCACGCTGCATGCAGAGCGGCCCGTGACGTGACGATATGCCGCCACCGCCCGCCGCTTCTGCGGCCCGGGAGCCAACGACACGCGCCCGGGCGATCGCAAAAACAAATGTTTTGAGTTTGTTCAAACTTTTCAGAACACAGTATTTAAGGCTGGACAGTCACAATGCAACAGGCAAATGCGTATTTCGGCGTTTTTTTTACGAAAATGTGGATTTTTATTATTCATTCATTTATATCAGAATTTATACTCTAGATTGAAATTATTTTAGAGCAATAACTTAGATAGAACCTTGATCTATATATATATATTCTATATATAAGATATGAATATATATATATCTATAGATATATATATATATACATATATATAATCACCAACCGGTGGTGGATAGCCCTTGGAGTCCGTGTTTGGTGGATAATGTTGGTGTCTAGAGTTTGGTGGGGGTGGCTATGCGTGGGTGGGAGTGTGATGAAAATGTGCATTCTAGCACATTGTTTTGTTATGGGAAGGCCGCAAATGCTTCAGATTGTTTCAAAATAGACGCGCCTACTGTGTGGGTGAGTCTAGAATGTTCCGGAAAAACCTGTTCTAGAAAGTTCTGGAAGGAGAAGGTTCTAGAAAATTCCCGAAAGTTCTATAAGGTTCTAAACTGAGTGGCGGAATGTGTCGGTGTGTCTAGAAGGTTCCTGTACATGCGATAAATTTCTTGAAAGTTCTGGAAGGAGAATGTTCTAGAAGGTTCGCGAAAGTGCTATGGCGATCCAAACAAGTGTACTAAAAATCTGCGCATGCGAAGCCGCGCGGGCACAGCTAGTTATTATATAAAAGAAATTAACTGGACATTATTTACAAAAATGAATAAAATATAAGCATTAATCGATAGTTCCCGGCCAAAAAATCGTTTTTAGTGTCCTAGGCGGTGCTAATTTTTTTTATGAATATTTATATGCACGCATAATATGTTTTTTTATACGTATAAAGTATACTTCATTATCTAGAATTATTACTAAAGAAATCAAGAAATTTTCAATATTAATAAAGTTATAATTTTTTAAATTTGCAATAAATTTTTACGTTTTTTTGTTGATTTTAAAACGCTTTTTATTTATATAAAGATATGATTTTAAACAGTATGATCTATTTATTCCCGTATTGTGAGGCTTTACTTACTTAATAAAAGTTATTTTTTTTAAGAAAAACACCTTAATAGATATTTATAAATAAAAATGACGTAATTATAAAGCAAAATGCCGTCGGCAACTACGTAGACATTCTGATATAAATGAATAATAAAAACCCACATTTTCGTAAAAAAAAACGCCTTTGCAGTGAATATGCTGCCTTAACCAATTTTTTGATAAAAAATGGTAAAGGTTCATTGCATACTAAAAACGTGACTCGTTTGTTTTGAATTGAAAAATATATATCATTAAAATAATTAATAAAAACACCACTTCGAAATTGCCAGTGGGCGAAACTCAAATGCATAGTACGCTGAATAACTAAATATATATGACATAGGACATGACAGATAGTGCTAAAACCGAAAAAAAAATTGCTTGGGTGAAAGCACCTAGCTTGCTAGAATTGTTAAATAAAATATAACATTCTTCCACCACCTTAGCCTTACCTGCACTATTGATCCTCAATTCTTCTAGAAGTTGAAACCCAAAAAGGCACCAGCTTCACTAGATAAGTTATTATTTAAACCGGACTTTACTTAGATCCTGTATCCTTCTAAACTAGTCATTGTCCATAACCAAGCCACTTCATTTTTCTTACTCAAATTCTACGTGCCATTCAAACGAGTGTGTTTTGGAGAGGTGACTTTGCATTCACTCCTAATCCGTTAGTTCCAACGCAATTAAGTAATTATAACACGGTATCTATATATGGAAGCACTGTTCACATTGAATACTTAACATAATAATTTAAACCCAGTTATTTTTTCTGCACACTTAACTATGTTATAAAACATATTTCATCACGTTATGCTGCGTGTATTTATTAAACGATAAAACCGTGACATACTGGGCCACTTGAAGCTAGTATCCCGCTGTTTATTCAAATTATAATTTATATATGAAACGCATTATTTAGCACTAAAACATGGAAAAATAGTTCATTTTGTCACTGTTTTAGGGGGCTCTTTCGATACAAATAATTATTCCAAAGTTCTCCTCTGATTTTGATTTTGTCTAAAGATTTCAAAATATCTTGTTATCCGTGGGAAACTGTAAACGTTACGTGAAATGCAGTATTAATGGAATCCAAGAAGTAACTGTAATCACAACATATCATTTACTGAAACAAGCTAATGTGAATAGAAATTGTGTATGAAGTAATTTTATGAGAATGGGGTACCAATATGTTTTTAAAATTAAATAATAATATATATACTTGGCTGAGGCAAAAAAAAAACAGCTCAAAACTGAATGGAGCGTTAAAATAAATAAATTCATTTTAGCAATGAGATTTTTTCGTAAATTTACTTATGTGCATTCAAACATAAGCAGAAATGAGTAGAGCAAGTTGTTCCGACCACTGATTGCTTTTGTCTGCCTGATGTGTGTGCGTGCCAACAATTTATTATTTGGTATATATTTTTTAAACAATTTTTATTAATCAAATTAAGAAAAGAAATACAGAAAAATTAAATTAACGAAAAAATTTTTTAACTGCTACCGGGTTTCAAACCAAGGGACCTTCGTTTTATCCGGGGATGGCGCGTTATCCAATTTCGCCACGGCAGTCTGGTAAGTTAACTAAAATTTTCTAATTGATTAGTAAATTTTTTTAATAATTCACTAAATGAAAACTCAGATAATTCTAAAATATAACAAAATTTATAAAGATAAAATAACTTTTAGAACATTATAACAAATAATGTAATTTATAAATTTTATTGAAAATGGCTAACAAATTTTATCGCATTGAATATTAATATTTCAAACATCTACATTACTGTTGACATTATGTTACCTAAAAAATACACACATGAATATAAATTCTTACTTAAATTCATCCTATTCGGATTTATAAATATTATTCGTAATTCATATTCGGAAAAAATTCAAAATATTACTATTTTAAATTAAGTCATACGTCAGATTCATGGCAAAGGTGTGACAAACGACATCGGCACGAGATTGTACGGAATGATTTGTGTCTCAATGGGCACGTCAGTAGTAAAGCACAAACGAGATTTTCAAAGACAATACGCGGAAATTTACACCTGTTCTTGAATGGTTTCCGCATCCACCCAGAACCACCGCGCTCATGTCGTAATGGCGCTGCTTATTAGAACGGGAGATGATTATCCGATCTTCTCAACATTATAGCTGACCATACGCCACGGCGCTGAGAGCAATCGCCACAGAGGAAGGTAAGATCAAACAAAACCCACACACGGTGAAACAATAACGCGGCTGTAATTCTTTCCTTTAGACCACTCGCATTTTATCAAACACTAGCTGTGCCCGCGCCACTTCGCACGCCTAGATTTTTAGAACACTGTTTGGATCGTCATAGAAGTTTCACTAACCTTCTAGAACATTCTCCTTCCATAAATAGAAATTCAAATGTACAGGAACCTTCTAGACACACCGACACATTCCGCCATTCAGTTTAGAACCTAATAGAATTTTCA
Source organism: Agrypnia vestita (assembly GCA_016648135.1). Lineage (NCBI taxonomy): Eukaryota > Metazoa > Arthropoda > Insecta > Trichoptera > Phryganeidae > Agrypnia > Agrypnia vestita. The sequence continues at coordinate 40,767 of JADDOH010015062.1, forward strand.
GGAATTTTCTATAACTTCCTCCTTCCAGAACTTTCTAGAGCAGGTTTTTCCGGAAGCTTCTAGACTTACCGACACAGTCGGCGCGCTTGTTTTGAAATAATCTGAAGCATTTTTGGCCTTCTCATAAAAAAACAATGTGCTAGAAAGCACATTTTCGTCACCCACTCCCACCCACGCACAGCCACCCCCACCGAACTCGCATATTTTCGATGTGACACCAAGGGCTAACCACCGGTGGGTGGTTGTGGAGAAAACTCGGCGGGTAGGGAAACACGGGTTTCTTTTTTTATATGTATATTGATTTTGCTAAGATTATTGCCAGAATATTCTGTGCTATTCTGAAAATTAAGATAAGAGAAAAAGTAAGATCTTTATCCCAACTCTTAATAGACAAAAATAAATAAACGAGATGTAGATATACGTCGGTGGTGTGGTCAGAGGGAGAAAGAAATACACGACGGTTATCCGTCAAACGTCAAATATATAAACAGTCCAACAGTGATTCTTTTTTCTATGGTCCAACTCGACAGTTGCAATTTTGCCATAATTTTACATCAGAACGCTGTGGGAGAAGAAATTAATAAGTGCATATGAAATAATATTTTTTCTCTAAGCTTTAAATACTACCTTAGTACTCATTTGATGTGATTTTAGTCGAAACGTGATAATTTTGAGGTTACGTTTGCGCCAGAGCCCAGCTGTCAGATCAGACCGGATGTCACAAATATATAAATCTTCTTATTAAAGTATTATAAACATCGAATACCAACGTATACCTAAGTCTCTTTAATTTTTAATTTTTTTTTCGAATATTAAGTGTTGGGATAAAGATCTGACATCCCAAAATTACTATTTTCAGAATAGCACAGATTGTCAGTCCTGCTCCGGAATAAATAATCAGCAGTGCGACACGTGAATGCATTACTTTCTATGTAATTGTACAAAAATAATAATTGTTTTTCACAGATAAACAAACAGGCCACAAGAAAAAAATACATGTATTATCTATCTCAATATCAATAACTTTTCTGAATTCGCGAACCATCTTTTAGAAACAGGCCATACGTTTAATAAAGAAAACAGTATCGAGATTCAACATGTACATAAATGAAGCCTTTGATAAGATAACTTAGAAATCCTAGAAATAAAAAATTCCTTAGCACTAAAGTCAATATAATTAATAACCAGATAAATTTTATGAATAGCCCGTTACTTGATATATTCCCCATTTCGGCGTCCACTTGCCAATTACCCCCGCCATAACTTTATCCACGCCCACGTTAAAAAATTTATTTGTTTGCTAGAATTAGTAATGGATAGTTAGTATGCGTCCGTCCTGACGAAGATACAGTCGTACCGAATCCGGTAGACGTAGAGTTGCGCCAAGTGATCAATACAAATTTGTTTAATTAAAGTTAATAATTATGTCCAACCACAGAGTTAACTCTACAAACATCAAAAATTGATTAAAACGCATTTTTGGACATGACTGCTTTAAGAGATTTGCTCGGAAGACACTATTTTGGACCGGGGCAAGCGAGTGGTTAAAATAAGCTTTGGCTTATCCTACAGATAGTGTCGCAAGATAGTTACAGCGATATCAAAACACACTCCTTTCCAGAGGTTTTAGAAACGGTGGAGTGAGTTCACCTGAGGTGCCTGGAGCGAATTCGGTCACTGCAATGTATTAAACAATGGTGTAATTTTACTATAAACATAAATAAATAAAATCAGTACTTAATGGCTGTACAACTGTAAAATCGCTTCTAGGGGCGTTACAGAGAGTGTCTTTATATGTGTCGAAGCGAAATTGAAAATGTATTGATAATTGGAAATTTAATATTACTGTTTTTTGATTTATTATTATTAAAATGTGTTTTTTAGAGGTTAAGAGTTTAAAAGTGAAATAAAACTCATATTAATCGTGGTCATTTCCACGGTATCAATGACTTTATTGGAAATAATAATTAGTGTTTAAATGTGATTACGTTACCACGACTTTCAAAATAAACGTGAAATGAAAAACCAAACTGAGCACAAATCAGCAGTCAGCTGTCATAATGACTGACGCTGGAAAAAGCATTGCTAATTTTGAACACAAACCTCTTAATTTTATTTTTAAAGTTATTTTTCTCTAAAAAACATACCTCATAACAACATTTGCTTGGTTGAATAGCCTAAGTTTTTTTACATATACGGAACGTAACGTTTTTCTGATAATTATTTTAAAATGTGATACATATCTTCTCTCTCGAAAAAAATGAGTGTAGTCAGTTTAATACTTCGCCTGTCTTAGAGAAATTTTGTTACTCTCGAAACTCGAGGGGTAAAATATACAATAAAATTAAACTCAGGTAAATCGATAAGGCGACTTAAGGCATTCGAGATGTGGATCTACAGAAGAATACTCAAAATAAGCTGGATGGACAGAGTTACGAACGAAAATGTTATGCTTCGGATTAATAAAGAAAAAAAAGTAATTAAAAGATAAAAAATCAGAGATCTCGGAGATGTGATGAGACATCCAGAGAAGTACAAGATCTTGCGTCTAATAATACAGGGAAAGATTACCGGAAGTCGGGGCCGTGGAAGAAGGAGAACACCATAGCTGAAAAACCCAAGACAGTGGTTTGGCCAGCCTACTGTAGAGCTGTTCTGGGCCGCAATAAATAAATTTCTCATGGCCAAGGTCCGTTGAACTGATAGGGCACCAAAAGAGAAGAAGAAGAAGAGAGACAACATAGTCTTCCATCCATTTTAATGATCATCGTCAATAATCTCTACAATGCTAACGTCAAATCCATCAATAATGTATGGATATAATGCATTGTAAACATTTTTCTTATAATTTGTCTACTTAATACTTATATTTGCAATCAAAATAAACACTAATTATATATAAATTACAAACTGAGATCAAATAATTGAAAGCGTATCATTAAGATCTACTAGCAACGACATATATAGCGTGTCTCATATCATTTGTTCATTTCCATTTAAGTATTCTGGAATGCCTGTAGGCTTAATTTAATGCATCATGTTTCACCGTAAGCTGAAAATGAAGCCTTAATTAAGTGCAAAATGCCACTTTTCTTAATATGGATTTGGCACTGGCTCGATAAAATGTATTCAGTTGAACAATCTGGTCGCTATCCATTTAAATAAAAAATGATACATCGTCTTGTCAATGTACCTCTGTCTCACTACAAATTTTCAAATTGAATTATATGCAATAAAACAAAACGCATTTAATAATGGACGCAGGACAGAATTATTTGATAAAATTTTATTTTAATGTAAGAGTTAAAGAGAATTTGAGATGCCTGAATAATCATGGTTTTTCTGAATTTTCAAACCATTTATTATCATATTTATGATAAAAATTTAGGACTTTCTATTTTACACGTAAATAATTTTGGTCTGTTAAAAGTTAACAAAATATTATTAATAATCAATTAAATTTAACTTCTAGTTTAATTTAAAAAAATTTCCAATAATTTTGCGTAATCAAGAACTTCAGCAATAATATTTAAAAAAAATAATAATCATAAAATACATAATTCATTTTGATATTTTGACATTTATAAAACACCCCGATGATGGAAAGGTTTTTCCGAAACATGTAGGTGTAATTAACGAATATAAGCAGATTTAAATAAATAATAAAATTAATTTTTTCAAATAATATTTTTCTCAAAAAAAAAAAATCCGTAAACCGATAATAGTTGAAGAAATGCATGGATTATTTGATAACAGAATTGTATTTCCGTTCTTTAAATAATTAATGAGCGCGTGCGTCCAGAGAATAATATGCTTGTACCGGTATTTCATATCAAGAAATGCATTGTTCCGTCGTAACGCATAATGTACTGCGCCGGTTCCTGGTTCTTGAAAGAACCGTTAATACATCCTTATCTCTCGAGATGAGCGGAACAGCCGTAAAAATGTAATTATTCATACCTTATGAGTTACAAGCATAAACTTTGTGCTGGAGTACGTTGACCCAATTGGCATTTCTGGTCTTTCTTCAGTTCAGAAACGATCAATTGGCTGGTCAAGAATGTTCTTAGGTTTTCACGGCCACTCAGAATCTTCAAGTTTGTGTTTACTGGGGTATTATGCCCTGTTGTTACGACCTTTCGGGCCGACGTTTCGATAAAGTATACGCGGGACAAACGGCGCGTACCATTTCCAAAAGGGTCAACGAGCACAAACGGGCATGCAAACTCGGTCATCCAGAATAATCAGCACTGGCTGAGCATTTTCTGGATACCGGCCATCATTTTGCATTCGAACCGAAAATCCTTGGAAAGCCTAAGAGTCACCATGCGCGTCTTATCAAGGAAGCACTAGAAATCTACAAGCATCCGATAAACATTAATAGAGATGATGGTCTCAAATTAAAAACATCTTGGTATCCGGCGCTTCAAAGTCATTCTCGTCGCAGACTCCGCAGAGATAGTGATCAGACAACAGATGAATCATACACACAACACAATACAACACATCATGACTTCGGCACGGTATTGCAAGCCGATACTTAACCACAACACCAACATTCAAGACAACACATCAGCCCTGATGATGGACCCTGCAATGGGATCCGAAACGTCGGCCCGGAAGGTCGTAACAACACGGCATAATACCCCAGTAAACACAAACTTGAAAATTGGCTGGTCATTGACCAGCCAATCACAATGGTACTTTTATGGTATAACAATTATTTTGGCAACGAAGAAAACACTCGCGAGTCAAGTCCTCAAAACAAGTTCAAACTTGAGGGTGTTTACAGGTTGTAACCTAATAAATTCCAAGTCGCTGGTAACGTGTTGTTGCATGCAAATCGAAACTTCACGTATGATTTACACCTAAATAGAACAAAAAGTATTTTTTTTTGTATTTAGTTCAGGAGCCTAAATTGAGTATAGCGAAATATCACCATAAAAACTAACCCATAAAAACCATGTTTTTATTATATTCCCTTTCTTTGTGAAATTAACAACAACTAAAGACGAATTAAAACATATAACATAACTTTGATAAGAAACTTCATGCTTTATCACTTCATCAGTCAATTTAGATTTTCGAAATTCGTAGTGAAGTACCTATTATGTATACCGACGGAGTAATTCAAATTTAGAAAATATTCCGCGACGTTATCGGGCCGCCGTTGCTAGTAATCAAACTTTTGTAATGATTCCAATTTGAAAAAACTATTAAAAATTTGAAAAATCCACAATTATACTATAATTATTATTATTTTTTGACGAAAATTTGATAGATCTTCTTGATCGTCGCCACGAGTCTGCTTGCAAAGTTTCAGCTCGATTGGATCACGGGAAAAGAGTTAAAAATCGATCCAAAGTTTTTTCGACGGCAAGCCGGCAAGCAAGCAAGTAGACTCCACGAGTTAATATAAAGGGGAGAGTAAAAAATGACAATTTTTCTAAACTTTGTAGATCGGTAGAACCTTAAAGGCAAAGTTTTATTTTGTTTTTTTAATTATTTTGATAATCTACGCTCAATAACGCAAGTTTTGAGAGGTCTTGTGTTAAGATAAGCCAAATTTTTTTTTATCGGGACAGCCTACTGGTCAATTCCCATGTATGGATTATAACGAGTTAGTGATCCATAACTAACACAAAAAGAGGAACCAACCTTCTTCTTTTTACTCCCTTTCTACTACCACTTTCCACTCACAAAAAAGTATAATTTAGACATATTTCAAAATAACCCTACTCACGTGCGACGCATGCTTTCCGATCCATTTTTCAAATAAAATATATGTTATTATTTTCCACTAAATCAATTATATATAGTTTCAGCAATACACTATATAATTTATATGTACACCACGCAAATACGATGTTTTGTAACTACCAGTGAAGACCTGTTATTGGCTTTCTTTGTTTCACACTCTCCGTATTTAGTTAATTATTGTCAGCTGTTGGTTTTCCGAATTAATATAAATAAAAAATTAAAATAAAAACTGCAAAGGGATATTTTGCGTAAGCCATAGTATACATTTGGCACAGGCAGAGGAAGGGTGATATTTCCGGGGAGATTGGATGGGATGACGACATTTCTCCCAGGATCCTAGAGTTCAACTGAACAAAATTTTGATAGCGCTTAAACTGTAATTTAAAAAAAAATTAACGTCGTCAGAAGGTAGGCTAGAGCCCTAAATAGTAACAATGCAAAATTTGGTCAAAATAAATCAAAAGATGTAGAATTGAAAAGATAACATACTGACGATATCTTGTATCCCCATGTATCGATTATAAAGAGTTAGTGATCCATAAATGCTCAGGGATTTTTTTCGTAAGCCTTAGTGTAAACTTGGTATAGGCAGAGCAAGGGTGATATGTCCTGGGAGATTGGATGAGATGACGACATTTCTCCCAGAATCCAAGAGTTAAACTGAACAAAATTTGGATAGTGTTTAAAACTGTAATTTTAAAAAAAAATTAACGTCGTCAGAAGGTAGGCTAAACAATGCAAAATTTGGTCAACATCAATCAAAAGATGTAGGATTGAAAAGATAACATACTGATGATATCTTGTTATTTAGTAAATTAACACATTGCAAATGAAATCGACATCTTCGTATACATTTAGTTCCAAAAGAAGGGGATGCATTTCGTAATGCCTCCCTGATACCGGACATGTTACGGGTCCAGAAAAATGCAGAAAAAAAATGCAAGGCAACACTCACCATCAATCTTCCCTGGGTTCCTTGCGCTCTCCCACCGGTGGTCCTGTCATATCTGCAACCAAAACATTTTGAATTAATTACATGACCGACATTAATGATGTCGGATGTGCATTCAATGATGCACCGAAAACTGCTTAATTCTTTTTACATTTAAATAAACAAAACATACGGGAAAATATATGAACATTTTATAAATTAATTAAGATAAGTGATAGAAGTCTCACACAGACGACGTTATTTATACGGTTAACATGTATAGGGTGGCCACAGAGCTTTTGGCCTGTATAAGCTGGCTTAAAAGATCACTTTATACAATGCAACGTTCACCAATTCATTCAGAATATTTTGAGTTTGTCCAGGACTGGATTTTGTCCCAGGGACATCATTTATCAATATATGGAAAAGTAGGTATGGTAGTCTTTGGGTTTCATAAATTCCGATCAAAAATAGATATCTCATTCGAGACATCTGTGGTTAATTAAGGGGAATGAAAAAGCTTTGGATGCCGGTCGTGCTAATGATTATTACAACATACATATGAAACGGGTTATATAACTTAAATATATACAACTTCCAAAAATTTTATAGACGTGGTGTTCTATCATGGGTGGAAATGGTGGACGTTACATTGTGTAAAGTGATCAATCAGCCGTATGATGGGTCGTAAGCCTTATGAACATCCAAAGACTTCCACACGTACTTTCCCGTATAAAAATATAATTTCGTTTCTATGAGACATCTATAATATATCTCGTTCACCAATTCCGCAGTAAGATCATCCATACATTACCAATTTTTTAAAAGTTGTATATACCTATGTTCTTTTTGAAATATTTGAAAAATAGTCGAAAATTTGTAATTCCCATGACATAGTAACATAAATGTTGTCGCTGGTAATGATACATAATCGTAAGTCCTGTGGCCACCCTTTAAAGACAATCTACGTGTTCTATTGTACTATTTTCGTAGCAAGCTCTAAGCTCGTTCTATAAAATAGAACTAACTTGCTGGTGTCCTGGAACTCGAACCACCGACCACTGGATCACTAGGCGAAGGTTAACCAACAAGCTAGTGATTATAAATATTCTCAGGTTTTCACGATCGTTCAGATTCTTCCTGGTTTGAGGTTTCTGGGATATTCTGCCGTGCATATGTGACCTCTCTGGCCGACGTTCTGGATCCTATTGCAGGGTCCATCATCACACGCATCAGCCACATGATGGACCCTGCAATGGGATCTGAAACGTCAGCCAGAGAGGTCACATATATACGGCAGATTGTCCCAGAAAACTACTCACAGAGGAAGCTACTCTTGTATTTAGTATATTTTTGTGTACGAGCTGTGTCTGTGGATATTTGTGTCCAACAGTCAAAGCTCCTAGAGCGTTGATATAAATTATATAAATAAATAAATAAAATTAATTTGATAGGTCGAATACTCGAACTGAAAAATTAGCAGCATTTATAGTAATAGGTTGTTTGAATGGCGAACCGGACGCCTTTTCGTCATAATCGTAGAACAACGACGAATGTGATTTTTCTCAAGTTTGTAGGAGAGCAGTTTGAAGTTTTATTTACATAAAGACACTATATTATGTCATAGCTCGATAACTACAAAAGATTTTCCTTTGAAACTTGGGTTAGTTATTTAAAGTTGATACCTTTCAATCCTCAAATATAGACAGCGCAGTACAACGACGTTTTAACACATGCTGCATTGTTCTACGATCGCAAATCAGAACCGTCGATATACCAGCTTCGTATAACGACGGTTAAATTAATGGGAAAAAATACACTTTTTATATACCATTAGATGGATTGTTTTTTTCACTTTTTAACGATCCAAAAAAGTCAATATGGAATTTTTTGCATATCCGTCATCGTTCTACGATCATGACTTTTTGTGACTTCTTGTATTGTGAATATTTTAACTTTTTGACTTTACTTTTCTGCGCAAATACTAAATAAATATATTGTTTTAGTGCAAGTCTTAAATCTAATGAAGTTTTATTTAACGCACTGCCTACTGGTGTTAACCAGTTAATCACACGGTTACACCAATTAAGCAATTAAAATGAAATGCAGTTTGTTTGCTGCACACCTTACCGAGGTGTGCGAGTTTTTCGAATAGGATTACGCTGCGGTTATTACGCATTATTATCTGCATATCCCTACAAGGAGCTCTCGTAATGTTATACGGTTACGGTTAATTCAGATAACCTTTTCGCACTCAGTCTCATTTTGTTTCCTCGTTAACGAATAAGAACAAGAAAGGTACGCCTATTACGTTAGTCAGCCCCGGGTGCTGCTGTTTCTGGATATCTCGAGAGTTCGATACAACGCGCACAACGTTAAGGCGGGATTTTAAAACGGCGTTTGTTAATCATATTTTAAAAACAGACATATATATATTTATATATATTGTAACGAGGCTAAAAAGAATCATGCAGTCGTCAAGTGACAGTTGTTTGAAATAATCACATTACTATCGAAGATTCCAGAACGGTCTAGCGTAATCTACGGCTTTTGGGAAGCGTCGAGAAACATCTATAAAAGCCTGGAAGCAACGAGAAAGTTCTCGTAAACACTTGGATCCTCTAGAAGGCTCGATATCAGCATAAGCCTGATGTAAATAGGACGCGCTCGGGAGTAGTGGTTGTTGTTTTCAGCACGCTTAACAGCGATAACCGAAGCTAAGGCAGCCGCGAGCTGCGGGCCACTGTGGCCAGCCGAGCGATAATTCGACAGCGAATAATCTGGAAAGTTTTTACGTAGCGAAATAAACCAGAGCAAATAATACGTGATGGAATGTTCTAGTGAATAGTGAATAAAGTGTTAAAGCGATTATAAAGTGTATATTTACGAGTGATTAATTTTCGAAATAGTTTTATTTAGATAATATTGTTAAGTTAAATACTGTTAAGTGAGTTTGTATGTTTAATTAATTTATTAATCAGTTATTATTAATGAATCCGTAATAAATTCCAGCATATTCATCAATTCCTCCCGCAGCCACGATTTTTTTTTATTATAATATATTTATTTAATCAAAGTATGTACCATTGCTATCTATGCACTTTTGCCATCTCATAGGTAGTTCATCGATCCCTTTACTAAAAAAACCATTCGGACGGGAATCAATAAAATCTTTGAAGGCGGTTTGGACTGCCCCATCGGAGTTGAATTTTTTCCTTTGCAAGAAGTTATCCAAATTTCGAAAAAAATGGTAATCTGATGGGGCAAGGTCCGGAGAGTACGGTGGATGTCTTAGACATTCCAATTGAAGCTCCTCTAATTTGGTAGCCGTCTGTTGTGCAGTGTGTGGTCTAGCGTTATCATGAAGCAGCAGTGGCCTAGAGCGATTAACCAGCCTCGGTTGTTTAGCAGCTAGCTTTTCCATCATGGTTTGCAGTTGCTGACAAAAGATATCTGCCGTAATCGTCTGGCCAGATTTAAGAAAGCTGTAGTGAACGACACCAGCACTAGTCCACCAAACGCTCACAAGTAACTTTTTTGAGTCAATTTTCGCTTGGGGCATGGTTTGGCTGGTTCGGCAGGGTTCAGCCATTGCGATGAGCGCTTCCGATTATCGTACAGGATCCACTTTTCATCACAGGTAATGATTCGATTTAAAATCCCTTCATTATTGTGCCGGTTGAGTAATGCAACGCAGCAGTCAACGCGCGTTTGTTGATTTGCTTCACTCAATTCGTGAGGTACCCACCTTTCAAGCTTTTTCACCTTACCAATTTGCTTCAAGTGGATTAAAACAGTTTTATCACTAACACCGCAGCCTGCAGCTAACTCGGATGTGGTTTGCGATGGATCCGCTTCCACAATAGCCTTCAATTCTTCATTATCAACTTTGGTCTACGGCCGTCCACGGGGCTTGTTCTGCAGGTCGAAATTTCCAGAACGAAAACGTTGGAACCAAAAACGCACTGTGTTTTCTTTTGCGGCACCGTCGCCATACACATCATTAATCCTTCGAGCCGTTTCTGCAGCACTGGTGCCACGGTGGAACTCGCACTTGTAAATAACGCGATATTTCAAGTTTTTCATTTTGTAAACTGAGTGACGCAAAGAAAAAACAATTGAGGAAAAAACAAATGAATTATAATTTTCAAAACACAAATACATGAGTAAATAGCTGTATAAATTTGGATTTGGAATTCCTAACCAAAGAGAAGATATTTGAGATCAAATTTGCCAGTACGGCAAAACGCCAATTTCATATGTAAGGACCTAATATTTATAAATTTTAATTAAACAACTTTGTATTAACCGCCTAACTAGTAATTCTCCAACGTAGAGTTAGAATTAATAATTATGTCCAACCACAAAGTAAACGCTATAAACATCTAAAATACGTTACATTTATATTCAATCAACGAACGAATTCAGTCGCGTGCATGACCCGCACTGAACAGAACACATGCTCTTCAGAATACATCAAAAGGCTTCAGATGAACTGTCTTGCACACGTCTTTAGATGGTAGAGGAAGGATTAGCCAAGTGGATCTTGACAGTGGCAGTAGAGAACACGTGACCCACGGGCCATCTTCCCATGTCTCCCATGTCATGGATCGACAAGTCCATGTCAAGAGAACATGTGATGACAACCCGTGTCCTACGGACAACCATCTGTCAATTCACTAATATTCCTGACATCTACAAGCGAACCTTCAAACGCCAAGATTACGAGTGATACCTGGAAATATAGCTACAAGAGACAGGCCTCCTTACTAAAGGGTTTTCAACGATTCTGTCTTTATCTTCTCAATGTTGGCAAAACGTCGTTCTTTCATGTTTTTTTCATTTTCGTGAATAAGAAGAAGTCGCAGGGGTCCATGGCTGGATGCTGAGGCATCATAACGATCACTTCAAAAAATGTTTAATATTTTTAACAGCCAGTTAATTAAGCATCCAATATGGCTACCGATGTCAAGACCGACAGAGACAAGTGTATCGACAAAAAATTGAGACCGCAAAATTCAAAAGGCAGCTATTTGCAAAAAACGTAAAATGAGTTCAATATGAGGTTCAGTTCTATATGAAATTGTGAACCATTTGACGTCAAGCAAAAAACAATATAAAATTTATTAGGGCAAAAAAGTCATATTGTTTCTAAATTTTTCACAATAACTGTATTAATTCTAAGCAATAAGACAGTATATTTTAATAAATTACACTACACATTTTTTTTTAAATTTATGATGGTTGTAGAATAGTTAAGTTATCAATAAAATCGTTTTAAAATGCTTCATCATTAATCGAAACATTCATAAAAATTTGTGTTTTTTTATTATGCAAAGTTCGTAAATAAAAAAATGACATATCTCAAAATGTGATTTTGTCAAATAACTACATTTGTGCTTATGGGGGTACTATATTAGGTGGATACATGACTAATTATTCACTTTTTTTTAAATGTTGTTACATAACCAAAAACGAAAACGAACTCAAACTCTATTACGTACAATTATCATTCGGGGCGTAGTCACCGGAGTTTTAGAAATACACGAAGAAGAACATCAGCTCAGTAGCTAATTAGAACCAGCTGGGCTTTAGCATGCAGCATATTCATCAATTCAGAACATAAATGAAACATCTCATTCTCTGCAGTTACCCTCCTCTCGATATCTTTCTCAGCCTTCTCTCTTCTTTCGAACATACTTCCCAAATATATAAACTTATCTACTTGCTCCAAACATTCATTGCCTATTAGTATTTCACACGTGGTGTTACTTACCTCCCTCTCGAATACCATAACTTTTGACATGTTAACATTCATAATAAGGTAACATTTCCTGCATACATTATACATTCTGCTTACTAGAGTCTGCAAGTCTTGTTCGCTATTTGCCATTAATGCTGCATCATCCGCGTATACTAAACATCGTACAATCACAGAGTGTTAATTAACTTAGTAAAAACCACTACCACATTTTAGGTCTACCGGTTTCGAGATGAACCCGTCTCTTCGTCAGGACCAACACTACACTACTATGTTCACAACACTGCACACCAAAACCATAGTATTGTTAAACTTTCACCAATATTTATCACGTGCGTGTTATTTTTGTCAGAGACAAGCATGCAGTACCTTGCCTACAGAACAATCAGGAATCTACGAGGGAGAGAGAGTGAGAGGGGGCGGGGTCTAAAGTGGGTGTTACCAAACCTTTTTTTTTCACTTTCATAAAAGTTTGGTAACACCCACTTTAGACCCCGCTCCCTCTCACTCTCTCTCCCTCCTAGATTCCTGGTTGTTCTGTAGGCAAGTTAGTGCATGCTTGTCTCTGACAAAAATAACATGCATGTGATAAATATTGGTGAAAGTTTAACAATACTATCGTTGTGGTGTATAGTGTTGTGAACGTGGTAGTGTAGTGTTGGTCCTGATGAAGAGACGGGCACGTCTCGAAATCGGTATACCTTAAATCTGGTAGTGGTTTTTAATAAGTTAACTAACATTATGTTATTATTCACAATTTCTAACCACAGAGTTAATACTTTAAATATTAATAATATTAATGATGTCATACAATCAATCGCTCATTCTCTCTCCTGTATTCGTACATTCTAGTTCTTTCATACAATTATCCATTTACAAGTTGAACATCCATGAAGACACAGGTGTCGAACAGGGTTGCGTAGCATATATGGTAATAATGATAATTTGGGGTGGTGACCCTTTCCCTCTCGCCTGACTCCGACGCACAAACTACCCCTCCCGTCCGGTAACGCACCTAGCACCTGCTCTGTAACGGCATATCTCGCAAAGTGTGGCCGTCTATTATCGCCGATTGTCCAGCCGGCCGGCGATACCAAGCCTAAGCTGATTACTCTATTCAGCCGCGGCCCTATGGAAGTATCAACCCACGGACGTTCGGTCGCTTACAACTGTTCGTAACAAGCCTGTATCAATAATCACTTGGGCGCGTTCGCTCGTTTAGTCCCTCTATACTGGCACCAGTTTTAGAAGACATTAGTCATCCACAGTGTGACAACTCGTAAAACTTGAATTGAAATGACACGTTTAATGATTTTCAGACCACTAAATGATCTATCACATGCAACGTACATTAAAAATAATACAAAAATTTATCATAAAAATAATCTTAAAGAAACCAAGAATATAGATTGGAACCCTAAATATACCTAGATGCAGAAAAACAGCCATGCAACACCACTAAAGATAACTTGGAATTAAATATTTCAATAATCTACCGGCGACTATTAGAACTATATAGCATTATGCAAAGTTCAAAAAGTGCGTAAAATCATTGAACAATGGGGTGATGACATTTGTGATATTAACCTTAATATGCTTATTTTAAAATATTGTAATATTAACTTAACATTCTTATCTTTAAATATTTCTATATTATATTTTTTTGCATGTATCTATGTACTGTATATTATTAATAAAAAAAACAATTATCTATCACATTTGTGACATTCTTCGGTTCCATACACAAGTTTATACTTTCCGTTGTTGCTCCGTTCGTCAGTTGAGTGAATTCGAATCTCCCTCCAGTACCAGTTAATATGGAATAAACCTTTGTAATTGAAAGACTTCTGTTTAACTTGTTAAAATATATAGTTAATATTCGGTGTCTATAGTCCCACGTGGCGTTTTTGCATATGTATTGAGTACTTTTGTCGAATCGAAGGTTATGTGCACAAGGATTATTTCCAGATCATAATATAATATACACAATGAGATTATTCTTAACGGAATCTTAAAGATTCCGTGGACATGGACCTTAGATCAATCCACTATAAGAATTTTTCTATTACAATTCCACAATTCTAAATATAAATATTCATGAAATAATTCATGACCTTCCATTGCGCGTAAGTAAAATTTTCACGAAATACTTACGTCCTTTCCAATTCTAACGAGGGTTCGCAATCACGCATTAAGACTGCGAAATCCGTGCCTACTCTTCGCGAATTGAAGCGTGATGATATGAATGAACAACACTTAAATAAACATGAAATCTTACAACTCCATTAAAAGCTTTTCGAACGCTTGACGAAATTCTCTCTGTCATTTTAATACGTACTTTGTAAAAGTTGTAATCGCAAACTGCAAGTGTTGCTCGGTAGATAAAATGCTCGCAGCGCCACGGCCAATAAAACGATCATTTGCGTCTTCTGGCCGAGGTAGAGTAATAAAATCCTCGTATAATATACACGTAATACGATCGCGCAGGGCCGCAGGAAACGCGGGAAATCGCGGCGTTTCGTTAAATAACTCCTCAGGACCTCACGGCCGTGAGTGACTCCTGCCGTTCGTTTTGTGGGACGTTATGGCGTGTATCGCTTCCTTTCTATCGTGCAAGAGTCCAAAATATCTCTATTATTTGATTTCTTCCCAAAAAACCGAAGTGTGCTGCCATCTACGAACCAATTGTCATAAATTTTCGAAATTCGTAGTGAAGTACCTATTATACCTACCGACGGAGTAATTCAAATTTTAAATATTCCGTGACGTTATCGGGCCGCCGGCGCCGTTGGTAGTAATCAAACTTTTGTAATGATTCCAATTTGAAAAAACCATTAAAATTTCTAAAAATCCAAAATTAACTATAATTTTTTTTTAACGAAAAATTGATAGATCTTTTTGATCGTCGCCACGAGTCTGCTTGCAAAGTTTCAGCTCGATTGGATCACGGAAAAAGAGAAACGCGGGAAATCGCGGCGTTTCGTTGAATAACTTCCCAGGACCTCACGGCCGTGAGTGACTCCTGCCTGCCGTTTTGTGGGACGTTATGACGTGATCGCTTCCCTTCTATCGTGCAAGGGTCCATCGAAGGACCCCACAACTTGCGATACAACACCACCGGGAATTAGTGTCATAAAACTATGTCATCGCACCTCCGTCTAGGATAAAGACTAGTGCGCTATGAATGATAGCAGGATACCTTTAAGACAGGTGCAGAGGATGTTAAAATAAAATATTTGCTATGAACCCTAAGAAAAAGCTACCAGATTTTAACCTTTCAAGAAGGCTATGGGATAGTATAAATTGCATCCAAAGCTAACCGTAATTGCTGTATTAAATATTTTTAGTACTTAAAGAAGTCGCCTTTATATGTATAACATTTTATTAGTCGTTTGTTTCATATGCTCGAACTTTACTTAATTTATCTTCCGGATTATTCTATTAAATGCCGCATAAAATCAATGCATGGCAGAATTATTCAAAAGTAAAGGAGTTCTTCATATTTATTATTTGAAATAAAATAGATACAAAATATATGTTTACAGTGTATACATAATTAATAATTAATACCTAATATAAACAATTCAATCATGAAAAATAGTCTTATAGAATATTTTATCAAACAACATAAATAGCAAAAAGAATAAATAAAAAGGTTGATGAGATGGTAAAATTAGAGTAATATCTGAGTATACCATGGACTGAGATAAATGAATGCGTATTTTCTTCAGGAAACGTATAGGAAAGGAATTAACTCATTCTTTAGGTATATTGTTAGAAAATATGGCCTGGACAAGAAGCGAGAGGTCGATCTTCAACAAGAATGACAGAATAAGTCCGAAATATTATAATAGACGCCTCGCTACACGTTGTACTAAACAAGACCCAGGATCGCGATAAACAGAGGCAGCAAATCGGCTATAAAAGCAAACTTAGTGACTACAATATTCACTCCATGGTAATATTACATTTTATATTAAATTTATTTATTTATTTATTTACCACGTACGTAAGTACAATAAAGCTCGCAATAAGCACACAAAAACTAAATAATTCACTTTTTCACGCGTTTATAAACATACTTAGAAGTTTATATAAATATTCATCCTCTTGAGGTTCTTATATATATATGGAAAATCTTCCTTTGTTCGATCTGTTATTCCCACCTTTTCCTTACATTGTTTCCTCATATCTTTATTTCTTATTCCATTATTCGCAGTCATCCTACTAATTTTTCACATCGATCGCATTTTTTTCGCATTCACAAGTCTGATCTGAAACTCGCTTTCAATGATTTGTAAACAAATAAAGGATCACGGGATACTTACACGGAAAATACTTAGTTTAAATATTTAACCACAAGATGAGTCACTCCGTTCTAAGGTCCGCCAGATAAGAGGACTTTGGTAAAAAAAATAATTATATATAATATATCGGACAAATGAAAGTCCGGCTCGAATCTCGATATTTTGGGCAGACAACTACTTCTAGGAACTGACATTAAAATTACCCAAGGTCGCTCAACTACTTAAGATGTGGTTAATAGTTTACGATTACGCCTGTAAAAAATTATATTCCGGGTTTACTTTTCTGTATAACTACCGTTAGTCTTACGTACTGTATAGCAGTAGCTTCGTTATTTTTTAATTCGTGATAAATATCCCTTTTTTCTCCCTGGACGGGATACTTCCTTGTGATCTGGGTCATTATTACAGCTCTGGTCCAGCGCATATCTGGTGTCTCTCTCAGTTGGCTGATTTTCTGAGGCATTTATTTTATTTTGTTCGATGAAACGTTTCACAAAATATATAAAAGTACAAAAAACAATCCATTTTACAAATACTTAAAAACCAAGAAAAAACAAAAGAGTAGCTTGTTGGTCGAATGGTTAGGACACTCGCCTCGTGATCTAAAGATCGCGGGTTCGAACCTCACTCCAGACTAGCAAGTTAGTCCTATTTTCATAGCAAAAGCGTTTAGCTTAGTTTGAAAATAATAAGAATATTGATGTGACACGTATTCTGTGTTCGCATCTCTATTTAAAAAAAATACACGTTGGGCCTTTAATTTTTTTTTTAGGAATAGAGATGGCGAACACGGAATTCGTGTCACATCAATAATCTTACTATTTTCAAATTAAGCTAAACGCTTGTGCTATAGAAATAGGACTAACTTGCTTGTCTGGAGTCATATTCAAACCTGCGACCTTTGGATCACGAGGTGAGAGTCCTAACCACACGACAAACAAGCTACACATTTAGACTAATATTTAGACTATTTAAAAATTAAACCCTTTTTGTGTCCTTTATATATATTTTACATAGCATTCAGACTTTATTTACATATTTCCCAGTATCAGATACTGGAAATGACAATTAAACTTGAAATAAAATATTCATTAGTAAACATGGAAATTTTGTTAATACAAAGTGACATTTTAAAGGTAAGAAGAGCCTTGGGAAATAAAAAATAATCCCAATATACATCGGCTTTACGAAATCATCTAAAACATCAAATGGGATGGGATAGAATAACCAAAATCATATAAATAAATCATCTAAAACATCAAAGGGGATGGGATAGAATAACCAAAATCATATAAATAAATCATCTAAAACATCAAAGGGGATGGGATAGAATAACCAAAATCATATAAATAAATCATCTAAAACATCAAAGGGGATGGGATAGAATAACCAAAATCATATAAATAAATCATCTAAAACATCAAAGGGGATGGGATAGAATAACCAAAATCATATAAATAAATCATCTAAAACATCAAAGGGGATGGGATAGAATAACCAAAATCATATAAATAAATCATCTAAAACATCAAAGGGGATGGGATAGAATAACCAAAATCATATAAATAAATCAGTTGCACATGGTAAATCTACTGTTTGAAAACGGCTTAGACAGCCGGCGCAACCGTTAAATTTAAAAAATATTTTAAGCCATTTCGCAGAACTTTAACATAATATTTATTAAAATTTAATTAATCTTAAATTTCATTACAAATTTGTTCGTTTTTAATAAGTATTTATATGAACGATATATTTTCATTAGTTATGTCTCAGCTGTACCATATTTCGGATCTCAGAAGGTAACCTGTGCCATGGGATCTGCAGATCTGACTGCAAAAAAGCCCTGAAACCGTGTCTGCAGATGCCAAAATCAGCAAATTTATTAACTGATGATAAGTTGTAGTTTAACGACGCCACTACGAGATGCTCTTCATAATTTATTAAAATGATTCTCGAAGCCGGGCAGAGGCTTGGAGAGCAGAGAAGAAAATTACTCGAGAACTATATTAGGTACTGAAATAAACCCGTCTTTCCAGTTCTAGTCACAAATCACTGCAGAGTAATTATTATCGAGTGGTATCGTATTAAGAGGTGGCGCCACATGTCTCGGCCGTAAAGTAATGGGGTTAGAACACACACCACCCTGTCATTTAACCATTTTCTCGGACGAGAACCCATGCTACGCTTTTTAAACTTACTAAAGTTATTAAAAATATAATTTACATCCGTACTTTAAAACACATCACTCGATATTTATCAAATTCGCTACTTTTAATTAAAAGTTACACTAAGCGATAGTTGTGTCTTTTTTTCTTAAGTTTCTATCAAATTGAAATATTTTTAAAGTTGTAAAGAGCTGTATTTATAAAACTACGAAACATTTTAAGCATACACAATTTAAAAAAGACTTACTAGGCAACTGTCCAATCACTACTCCAATATGGAATAATAGAGTGGGGTGGAACTTATAATAATATAATAATTCGAATTAAAGTAATTCAGAGAACAATTATTAAAGTCATACTTTAAAAAAATCAACATTCTCCACACAAATACTATTCAAAATATTTCCAGTCCCAAAGGTAGAAACTGTATACAAAAAATATCAATTATGCAACTCATCAAAGAAGGCGAACATATAAAATTCGAAAAAAACACATCACCAAGATTACAAGCCAACTTTGAAATCCCAAAATGAAATACAAAAAAAATCAACAAAATTTATACTCGGGCATAAATTTTTTTTACAATTTTTCAATCGAAATAAAAAATATACAAAATACAAAACAATTGAAAAACAAATTAAGAGAACATCTCAATAAACACAAATAGACACCATTACCTTCAAAATCATAATATATCACTCCACTACTTTATCCCATATATATAATGTAAAATAATTATATGTAAGCAAAGTACCTCGTCCGAGTACAAGAGCAATGCTCTTAAATGGAGAGGTACTATGTACAACTCAATTGTGTAATAAATGTAGTTGTAATAAAAAAAATACGATCTAAAGATAGTTTCCTAGAGTTATTTATTGTTATAAATTGTAAAATTGATTTCTGCCGCACTATAGATTGATTACGAAAAGATAATGGATAGTTATGTGAAAATAAGCAATTTTAAAAAACTATGAAAAACGGTGCGCCCGGAATACCTCTAAGAGATTAGGTGAAAAAACATATCAATTACATACAACGAAACATACAATTTTACATAAAAAAATCTGCTAATGAGCTAAACGTATCTCTCGAAGAGATGATTAACGATGGAGAAGGAAGGTCCAGGAGCATAGGCCTTGCACTGGTGGTAGTATCTACTGGCCATCCTCATAAAGAAGCGACGATAAGTGGCGGCCGATGGACAGATAGAAGTTAGAGTAAATTATTAGCTTAAAGGAGAGGCTTGTCTTGTCTATATCTTTTCACTGCTGGATGAACAGCTATAGGCTGTTGGAGGCAGCTATAGGATGACAAATTATTTGTTTTTAATATATATTAGGTCCTTACATATGAAATTGGCGTTTTGCCGTACTGGCAAATTTGATCTCAAATATCTTCTCTTTGGTTAGGAATTCCAAATCCAAATTTATACAGCTATTTACTCATGTATTTGTGTTTTGAAAATTAAAATTCATTTGTTTTTTCCTCAATTGTTTTTTTCTTTGCGTCACTCAGTTTACAAAATGAAAAACTTGAAATATCGCGTTATTTACGAATACGAGTTCCACCGTGGCACCAGTGCTGCAGAAACGGCTCGAAGGATTAATGATGTGTATGGCGACGGTGCCGCAAAAGAAAACACAGTGCGTTTTTGGTTCCAACGTTTTCGTTATGGAAATTTCGACCTGCAGAATAAGCCCCGTGGACGGCCGGAGACCAAAGTTGATAATGAAGAATTGAAGGCTATTGTGGAAGCGGATCCATCGCAAACCACATCCGAGTTAGCTGCAGGCTGCGGTGTTAGTGATAAAACTATTTTAATCCACTTGAAGCAAATTGGTAAGGTGAAATAGCTTGAAAGGTGGGTACCTCACGAATTGAGCGAAGCAAATCAACAAACGCGCGTTGACTGCTGCGTTGCATTACTCAACCGGCACAATAATGAAGGGATTTTAAATCGAATCATTACCTGTGATGAAAAGTGGATCCTGTACGATAATCGGAAGCGCTCATCGCAATGGCTGAACCCTGCCGAACCAGCCAAACCATGCCCCAAGCGAAAATTGACTCCAAAAAAGTTACTTGTGAGCGTTTGGTGGACTAGTGCTGGTGTCGTTCACTACAGCTTTCTTAAATCTGGCCAGACGATTACGGCAGATGTCTATTGTCAGCAACTGCAAACCATGATGGAAAAGCTAGCTGCTAACAACCGAGGCTGGTTAATCGCTCTAGGCCACTGCTGCTTCATGATAACTCTAGACCACACACTGCACAACAGACGGCTACCAAATTAGAGGAGCTTCAATTGGAATGTCTAAAACATCCACCGTACTCTCCGGACCTTGCCCCAACAGATTACCATTTTTTTCGAAATTTGGATAACTTCTTGCAAAGGAAAAAATTCAACTCCGATGGGGCAGTCCAAACCGCCTTCAAAGATTTTATTGATTCCCGTCCGAATGGTTTTTTTAGTAAAGGGATCGATGAACTACCTATGAGATGGCAAAAGTGCATAGATAGCAATGGTACATACTTTGATTAAATAAATATATTATAATAAAAAAAAATCGGCTTTATGTTCCTCCCATACTAAACGTCAATTTCATATGTAAAGACCCAATATCTTGTAGTTGAGATTTATATATTTAATGTTAAATAGTGAACCAGGACCCAGAACTTGATTAGGAACTAAGTGTTCAAAAGTACTGGAAACTATGATAAATTTTCCAACCTTGTGTACTTTCCATAAAGCGACAACATATGACTATAGAAGAAAAGAAAAACACCTCACAAAATTGTATGATGTACAAAGGTCTAAAAATCTTCGATGGCCTGCCAAAGAAAATTCAAAACACGGTGAATATAAGAAGGTTTTAACAGGAGTGCGAAAGTTTTATTGTAAAATTTTTTAAATGACTAGATGGAATGTAATATGTTTAAGTGAAGTCATGTATTAGTCCACACAACATTGTGTGGAACTAAATAATTGAGATAAATAAATAAAACCTGCGGATGAGCTGGTAATAACAGGTAGCAGTATGGAGCTTTAATCCTTTACCAGGCTGTAAAAGAAAACCTCCCGTATCAATTTTTATAATCCCTACGCAGGCTTTAGGCGTATTTTCTCCGAAATATGTTATATTAGATAGGAAAGGAAGACTGTGTACAATTAATGTAAAAATACTATGTTTGGCACCCAACCAATGGTTCTCATTACTGTCAAATAATATAGAGTGATACTTGCCTGTTTTGATCAGTCTGAAAAATATTAAAATGGTACACAGCCATCAATCATACAATGGTTACATCCAAAAATTGTATTCTCAGATCCTAGGTTGATAGATGTAAACACGATAAATTAAAAATGTATGTTTGGTTCAATATACAACTATTTTACTGAGGTCATCTAACACTAACTAAAAACACAATTTGGCATTTTAACTAGCACCTACATAGTAACAGCAATGATTGCTGTAAAATTTAGAAAAAATCCTGACCTTCGTAACATTGTTTGCCAATCGGCTAGATCGTATTATTGAAAGGTTAACTCTCGCTATTATTATTTTATATGTGTTATATAAATCGGTATTATCATGATTTAAAAAACGTGCTCTTTTTTATAGTCGCTGTGCATCGGCATCCCACTTTTACATATTTATAACGCAACCACGTGACCTTACTAATAAATAAAACCTTACTGATGCAATAATAACAAATAATAAAAATACGAGCTCTTATTGAAATACTTTCTATATTTTCGAATACACGAATGGAAGATTTTGAATGTGTCTTCTCATTAATTCACATCAATTTTATGAATACACGATTATTGGACCAGTATATACAGGTGAATCTGAGTCATCAGAACTGAGTAGAAATAATGAAACTGAATCTTTTGAAAATAATAAAATTGAGGCGTATCGTTTGGCCAATATTATAAAATGAATTTTAGCGTAAGTACTACGAGAACGAGCTCTGTACTTTGTATAATGAAGTAAGTGTCCTATGGTTTATTAAAATACGATGTTTTAGCCATTTGGAGAACACGACCAAACAGCATTCACTGAAGTCACTGCTGAGCACAGGGCGGAAGCCAAGATGAAGCGACAATGTCTTCATCTTAGCTTCGAAATACTGTGAGAAGACATATTTTTCTCAGAAATTCAGCACTGGTGAAGCACGACTCGTAATGATATCAATGGAGGAATAGAGGTCAAGACCCGCCAGGGATTATAGAGTCAATTGTGATGATGATGACAAATATAGAATCAAAAATTTGTCTTTGATATCAAATTTCAAATGAAATTAATCAAATCGAATAAAAATTCATGTATATGGATGAAAACAGTAGAATAATCTAAAATTATTAAAATAAAAATAAAAATGACTTTAATTATTGTTGCCAACTATCTTAAGAGTGCACTTTTCCTCGAGGTAATAAGTATTCCATAATATCTGCCTGATTCGAATTGAAACTTTGAAAAAATTTAATCTATTAATCTCGCCCCTCTGCTGCTATTTTCTTGTGAATGATATATGCGCAAAAAAACTATAAAGATACTTATTAAAAATCATTAAAAAATAATTTATAAAAAAATATTGATTGTATTATTTGAATGTATCTACTTATATTATTTGATTAATTACACCTACATGTTTCGGAAAAAACCTTTCCATCGTCAGGGTGTTATATGTCAAAATATCAAAATGACTAATGTCTTTTATTTCTATAAATTATTTGAAAAAATATTTTTAGAATTGGGCTAGTAGTTAAATTTAATTGATTATTAATAATATATTGTTTACTTTTACGTGCTTTACTAATTTCTAATGACATTCTAATGACACAAATTATTCAATTTCAGACCTATCATCTACAATGTTGCTGAATCAATTGAAAGAAAAAAAGAATTTATTTTGACAAAATTCCCATATTTAACAAATTCAACCAAACTACCAAACCCTATTAAAAGAAGAGAAGGTTGGTGATAAAAATAAATCTGCGAAACTGGAAATATTATTATATAAAAACTCCACTATAATATTTAACTTCGAGGCATTCTACATACTTAATTTCCTCTTTAAATCATAATTTAGCTCTCAACAATGGCGGAAAATCCGAAAAATGTTTTCAGGTGTGTTTATATCGAGTGTACTTTATTCTTCAGTACATTGTAACATGTAAAAAAGCTGTGCCCCGCGAATATAATGCGGCCCTAAACCATATCGAGCTAGCCCTAAATTTCCCCCAAAGTCACGCACTGTCATTAGGGCTAATCTGGCTCCACATCTGGAGGGAGTTAATCAATCATGCGACCCCCTGCGCTCGCAGTCCAGCCAGGAAGCCGGGGTAAGTGGTCTCATTGTGCTCCACTACAGTACGGCCACTCTATGATGGCACTTTTGACGTTTAGACTTACATGAAGTTTCGTAATTAATGACAGCTAAACATTGGAGGACAAATGCTATACTTTATTGCGCAAACGCCAGAGTAGTGATGTCCATCAACATTAAATATGGAATGAACGAAATGATTCAAAATGTTATAGGATATTGATTTCCTGTATAATATGCGTAGAATAAGTATCCAAAATAACACAACAAATCTGACAGATCGATTGTGCCCTCTAAATATGATATTTTTCTATGGCTTTATTAGAGGGCAAAGAAAACGGCTACAAAAAAATAAAAGACGGATGAGACCGGGTGATGTTTTTTTGTCTCTTTTTCTCTCATGTGTCGTCATATTGTTTAAACTGAGTAAGTTCTATTTTACCAAGTATAAAGTTTCGGTAAAATGCTTTATTATCCCTCTATATATTGTAGATACTCTAAGGTTTTGACAGTTGTTAAGGAAAGAACGAATGTGTGCGCGCTGTGACTACGATATTGTTTTTTACCTGGCTTTAGATTTCGGACATTGATGCTTTTATATTTTGACCCCTGCTCGTTAATTTGGACTTTGTGAAATGTGTTTTATTATTCTCCTATAACCTTTTTTATGTACAAAGACTTTCTCAACTCACACCGTGCGACGTTTTTTTTTCGACTGAATTTTTTCGTTAATGATTTTAAGTGTGTCACAACACTATTACGATCTGTCAAAAATGCCATCTTACGATGGCTCGAGTATAGTGGCCGGTCGCGTGAACATCACCCTGAGCATTGTTCGAGTTTTCTGTGCTTCTAATGCCACATTTCACCCTGCGTGAGCAATGGTGTACAGGATGTCAATGGTAGAACGAATCACAAGGACGATATGTCAAACATAATGGTTCAATTTCCCAACACCGGCAATTTTCAATTTTACCTGGATTGCTGGAGCTAATTTACATACGCCTTTGAGGTCACGAATCCGCCGCGTAGAATAAGAATTAATAACGTGTGCACGCGTACGAAAGCTCACAATATTAAGAGTTTGTAGAAAAAATGTTTTACGCAAAGGTCACAACGGTGATTTTGTGAATTTATTAAAACCGTTTCAAAAGAAAAGGTTTAACTTGATAAAATGTTCGGAGTAAATTGAAAGCGCACCGAATTAACATGCATATCGCCATCAGTACTTAATAATATTTTAACTTGGTAAAGTGAATATTCTTGATGTGGCATGCGCACAACTTCACTATACACAGACTGTTTCTAGATATTCAGAAAATAAAAATTGCATTGCGTAAAACAATCATATTTTTACTTCCTTGCTTTTAACTCGTGGCGTCTGCTTGTTTGTTTTCTTGACGAAAAAACTTTGGATCGATTTTTAACCCTTTTCCCGTGATCCAATCGAGCTGGAACTTTGCAAGCAGACTCGTGGCGACGATCAAAAAGATCTATCAAATTTTCGTTAAAAAAAATTAATAATTAAAGTATAATTTTTGATTTTTAGAAATTTTAATGTTTTTTTCAAATTGGAATTATTGCAAAAGTTTGATTACTACCAACGGCGGCCCGATAACGTCACTGAATATTTAAAATTTGAATTACTCCGGAGGTAGGTATAATAGGTACTTCACTACGAATTTCGAAAATTTATGACAATTGATTCACAGATGACAGCACACTTCGGTGTTTTTGGGAAGAAATCATATAATAATGAGATATTTTTAGAGATTTCTGACATAGATATTTGTCTAGACATGTTTCATTTTCAGTCAATCATTTATTTAATTACATGATGGTAAACTTAATTTACAAAGAAAGGGAGTAAAATAAAAACTTGGTTTTATGAGTTAGTTTTTTTTAATAACTAAATATGAAATATTTTCAAACATTTCCATAATTCAAATCAAATTTTTTTCTATAACAATAGATACCGCATCAAAGTCACAGAGCCGATACCATTTTCAACCATTATAGGTATTGAGTTCCAATACAGAAGCCTTTCGTACAATGGAAATTAGTCTCCGCTTGGAACCGATCAAGTCGAGCAGCACCTATCAAAACTTCAATCAATAGTTTACCAAATAGTCAGTGTTAAGTTCATAAGTATTAAATTAAAATTTAACAAAGTTCATAATGTTTCCCAATCCGAAACACAGGTTTTAACTTTTCTGGGGACAGTTAAATACGTATAAAAAAATTTAATATTCGCCGTCACTGTTAACATGTATATATTTATTTTATTTTCAATAAAGAATTACAAGTCATAAAAAAACGACCGAACCTTATAGTATTCGCATATGATGTGTAACAGCAACAAAAATTAACATCAAAATTTAAAAAAGCTAATACCTATATATTTATTAAGTAAATACAAGTAAATAAAATGTATGTGCATTTATTTATTATTGAATTTTGCCGCACTAGGTAGGTAATGTATATCTACATACGCATTTTGTTTAGAAATGTGTTTGGTCAATTATATGTTTTTATTTATTTTCATAGATGGCGGTGTGTGCCGCCATACATATTGTATGAAAACTTTGAATAATTGTTTAAAAATAATCATATAAATTACATAAAATTTGAGAATGTAAATCAGGGTAGTTATTTTTTTACATTATATAGTATTTATTGGATACTTTCGAAGATATAAGCCAAAATATATCAAAGTTACAACATCCGCATGCTTGCCAACAGCCGTGTAGAATATATGTACAAAATCAGAAGCGTTGGCTGTTGGAAGTGTACGTCTTCGCTGTGATGGCACTTGCTGGACATTAATTTGTTTATAAACGATGATTTTTTTCCATCGCACGCGCTCCGCGTGCGCTCATTGGTTAAATGAAATTGCGCGCGCTTCCCTGGCGTCTTATTTCCTGTTACGCATTTCCGTCCACTTTCACGAAATCACTGCCACATATTGCAGGAAACCGAGAGGAAAGATGATACACATAAAACAAAAATGGCGCCGCGTCATTTAGCATGTTCACAGTGACCTCACCGCGCACTTTGTGAAAATCATTATTCTCATTGATTTACATTTTCGTGAACGTGGTTTACATTTACGTACATCACTAATTTAGTCTAATTTTGACATACTGAATTTATACTTTGACAAATATTTGAAAATCGTTATTCCATAAATTATAGTATCGTGCTCTTTTATTTGCATTTTTATTTATTTATCGTTTATCAATCAATCTTTAAAAGTTTTAAATGATTTGAAAACTTAATTTGCAACTTTTCTCTTAGTTTCTCCTCATGGTAAAGTTATCACATTTTATTACTTTTATTACTTGGCTGCAATTAATTATTGATATACTTAATGTAATTTATTTATTTGTGTTATATTATATTAAATATATTAATGGAATAGATTAATTTTTAATGGTGGTTTAGAAACATGTTTATGTTACTCATTAAAATCTTAAATTGCAGACTGATAGACGTATTAATTAAGTTAATAGATAATATCCAATTTAATGTCAACATTATTTGAAGTTTATTTTATCTGTACAAGTTTAATCATAAAATTGATATTTAATAATTCCTGTCTGATTATAATAATCTGTGATGAGACAGATAAATGACAGTACGGAGAAGATAATTGAGGTGGAAAACAGGCTGAAGAAGACCACTTTTGCAACCGACAACCAGCAAATTGTTATTTCTAAAAGGAATACCTTATCCATATAACTAAAAAGATAAATAAACTGAAAAGATATAAGATTGTGTAAATAAAAAAATAAAAAAATAGATACAAACTCTAGTCAAAAATATAGATATCTTATTATGGGTCTTTCCATTTAAGAAAGTCAATTGAATTAGTATGTGTAAGCTATGCGTACGATGCACATACTAATTCGATTGTCTTTCTTAAATGAAAAAATCATTACCAGCGGTGACATCTATATACTGATTCATGTGGCTAATAAATTTCAACAGCAAATGGGCTAAGCGCTAGTTAAAGTGAAACGTGTTGTATAAATAACATATATACAATTTCAAAAAAATATATTTTTGTGGTAGTCAATCGTGAGTGTATTTGGTGGGCGTTACATTGTGTAAAGTGATCACTTAAGTCAGCCATATTTATTTATTTATAAATATTTATTTCGTATGAATTTATACATATAAATGAAACTAGTTACTTCACTAGTAAAGGTGTGCTCTGAAGTAACTACCTGTACAGTTTTTATAATAATAATAATAATATCTTATTATCTCTCAACTGTCAGAGAGACCAGCTTGAGAATGGTTATCCCAGTGTAACCGAAATATAGCACAAAAATAAAATATTTTTAAAAATCCGCGAAGTTCCCGAAAAATAACCTTTTCATAATGCATATACCTTTTCGCGAAAACTTCTATTTAAACTATATATATATATTATATATATATTTTTAAATCTATATATATTAATTATATATATATATATATATATATATATTATATATAATACTATATAAATATTATATATAAAGAAACCTGTGTTTCCCTACCCGCCAAGTTTTCTCCACAACTAGCCGAAAATATGCGAGCTTGGTGGGGGTGGCTGTGCGTGGGTGGGAGTGGGTGACGAAAATGTGCTTTCTAGCACATGTTTTGTTATGGGGCCGCAAATGCTTCAGATTGTTTCAAAATAGGCGCGCCGACTGTGTCAGTGAGTCCAAAAGGTTCCGGAAAAACCTGCTCTAGAGATTTCTGGAAGGCAAAGGTTCTAGAAAATTACCAAAAGTTCTATAAGGTTCTAAACTGAGTGGCGGAATGTGTCTAGAAGGTTTCTGTACATTAAAATTTTTTGAAAGTTCTGGAAGGAGAATGTTCTAGAAGGTTCGCGAAAGTTCTATGACGATCCAAACAGTGTACTAAAAATCTACGCGTGCGAAGTCGCGCGGGCACAGCTAGTATTTAATATAACGTACAAAAAGATGCGGCCGAGGATCATTGCCCCGCCATTTTCTCTACCATATTAAGTGGAATGGTCTCACGAACACAAAAGATGTCACAAGGCGATCATCGGAATCCGTTATTTCACGGCTGATGACGTAATACAATGGCATTTTTTGACGATGTTATTTTTTCAATATTAAACGTCATACCATGACCACGCATCGTATCTCGGCTGGGCTGGTTGGTATGACAGCACAATATGAAAATATAGCCATATTTATCAAAACGGCCTTAGAACGGATGGGTTATTAGAACGTATAGATAGGCATTAGGCTATACTGTAAACTCTGGTCCATGTTTATTATTTAAAGTTTTTTTATTTTTTTATTTTTTATTATTACATATAAAACTAACAAAAACAAAGGATAGACATACAAATAAGACCCTACCAAGCCACTTTTTGTGGCTTTTTGATAGTTATCGATTTGCTCATCTAGAAACATAATAGTTAAAAATTTGTTGATATTTATAGTTAATATTTAC
Organism: Agrypnia vestita; assembly: GCA_016648135.1. NCBI lineage: Eukaryota > Metazoa > Arthropoda > Insecta > Trichoptera > Phryganeidae > Agrypnia > Agrypnia vestita. The sequence goes on from JADDOH010015062.1 coordinate 70,506, forward strand.
AATTGAAACAACTCACCTTTAAGCATAATTTTATACAGATACCTAACTAAATATGTGACACCAAATAAAAAATACATAAGTATAGTAAATTAAACATACTCTCAATCATACATAAACTCCTGACCGAGTAGCCACTCTCTTATTTTGCCCTTATTACATGAATATTCGCATTTAAATTCTGGCGGTAGTAAAATAAAGATTCTAGGAACTATATGTTCGAGCGTCCTACTGGCATATTTGTTACTTATTCTAGGTATGATTAATCCCTTATGATTAATAATAATAATAATTAAAGGCGAAACGCGTATTACTCTTATGTATAAGGGGAGCTTTGAAATGACTACTACAATTTGTTCTACAATTATGCAAAACCACAAAATTCCTCGGACTGGCAGTGTATTTATAGAGCTATACAGGGTTATTTGTAAAACATTAATAACCTCGCAGGACTATATTCCTGCCTTGATTATGAGTCGAAAATGTTCAAGCTATTATGACCTAATATCAATAGTTAAGGAGATATGCGACATCAAAGTTTGCATTTTTTTTTTCAATATTTCTGACTTATTTTTTGTAAAACGTTGAACTATCATTACAATAACTCATATCGATTACGAAAAATTCATTGGTTTCAATACAAGTTAAATAAAATGATAAAAACCCTGAAAAA
>JADDOH010015063.1:0-10395 GCA_016648135.1 Agrypnia vestita
CGCTTTCGGGCCATGTACAATATATGTAATGAGCCATTTTAGTAACAATATTGTTTGAATATAAATTATTAAAATTTTTAAGGAAAAATAAGGATTGGCTTGAAATAAATTATATATTCAAGGACTAACAGAGCTAATCCATAAATGTCATCGGTTGATTCCTGCCTTTTTGATTTGAATTGAGTCGAAATGTTCCAACAATGAATTAATCGTTATTAAGTAACTTGTACAGAGCATGAAAAATTCGTTCTCTTCAATACAAGTCACATAAAATGATAAATACCTTGCAGAAATTAAAATTAGATTATTTTACAAAGTTTTTACGATTTCATTACACAAAATTAAGGCTCAAATCCTTTTGTCAATTATTATGGACTAGTTTTGTTATACCCCGTATATACGAAATTAAGTAAGTTTTTTTTTCTTTAAAAATTCTGCTAATTTCTTGTTAATTGTGAATTAAAGATTTTAAATATTTACGCGTAATATTGTTAGATGCATTTAAAATACAATGTCTAAAATATTATTCTGAGAAGCAAATAGTGGACTTCATTATCGTGTATACAAATAGGCCCAATGGGGTCGTAAAACATTTATTATGGCGTGTGCATACGAATGAGATTTCTTTCGGAGATACATATGAAAAATATAGTTGTAAATAAGAAAAAAGTGAAATAGAGAAGAAAAAGTAGAGCGCCCAGAAGCCAGTCCACAGCCGCTGTCCCGTGTCCACCAGAACTTGTGGATCCAGGGTTGGCTTCTTCTGAAGACAGTCTTCCTTGAACACGAGGAACATTCTTTGATGATGATGAGAATGAGATGACGCAACTGGTAGGTACATACCGACTGACTCTCAGAGATGAAAGTCTCTTCCGTGGACACACACCATTATAATCGCTATTTGTTATAATCAACAAACAATAAAGGAGCTACTTATGTCTATTTCGAGAGCAGAACGCTGATCTAACCTATGAAATTCCTGGAAAAGTTGCCGTCATTGTAATCTCAGTCTATAGAATTATTTTAATTTAATTAAAAATGATTACGTGTATAATGTTGAAAGATAATTGTAAATTTATTTTAAAATCAAACAATAATTTCGTTTTCTGTCCGTCCGTCTGTCCGTCTGTCTATCCCTGTAATTTCGTATAACGTCTGTAATTTATTTATTTTTTATTTATTTATTTCTTTTAAATTTATTTATACATATAAATGAAGGTAGTTGCTTCACTAGACAATGTCTGTTCTGAAGCAACTACCTGTACAGTTTTTTTTTTAAGTTTGGACATTAGCAAGATATAATATATATAATACACATGTATACACACATACATACATATATATATTCATATATACATATATATATGCGTACATACATATATATATATATACCTTTCTATACATATACATACACAAAAACAAAAGACTATATATAAAAGAATTATACATTTAGACATTGTATTTATTTTGAATGAATGAATGAGTAATTTCATTTGAATTTACGGCTAAAGAAATGAAGTTAAACGGCTGAATCCCAGGCCACCAAAACCTAACCTGCCGTTCAACGCATGTTACTACGGCTGCCTCTCTGTGGAGCGCAAAAAAAAAATTATACTAGAACCAACGTTGCGTCATTTTTGACGGGTTGCAGCTGGTAACTAATAACACTGTGTTTTGTAGTAAATGTTAAAATATATATTCCAACAATATGTTTACAAAAATGTCAAAATTCAGATTTTCCAATCCACGAAAAGTCCGATTATTTTTTTCTATTTTGTTGTTGCAGCATGGTACAGATTTTACAAAATAATGAAAATGTACGTTTCCTGCTCACTTCGATTGGGGAGGTTATTCCTCTCCGATTTGAATATGGAGTCCTGGCGCCACATTTCTTCGCTTCTGAGCATGCGCCACCCTTACCTTCTCCCTCCCCCCCCAGCCGCCAAGGGTGACTCCACGTGACTGTCCCCATAATTGTGAAACAGAAATACAGCCCTTAGCCGACACGTGACGACGGGTTTTGTTCGAAAAACAAAATACGGTTACACTGGATTAATCATTTGTATGGTGGAAACTCGTTTGTGAACGTTTCCACGTGGCAACATTATTCAGAGGAATATTAAAACAATATTTGAACTAAGAATGCCAATTTTATCATATTATATATTTGTTATTTATTTTTTATTTATTCGGAAATATAACGGACATAATTTACTTTAATTAACTTATTTACTCTTTTGTTTGTTCATATATAAACTATCACTATATACACAAACTATCACCACATTGACATTTTCAACGCAACAATAAGAAACATAAAACAAACAATATCTACACTATCGCACCCAAACTAATTTGTACATTATATCTTCCCTTCTACTCCCGTCCCACATTCCCCTCCACCCTCTCCACTCGCTATTAAAGTAAATTGTTATATTCAGTGGAAAATTTGTAATTAGCATAATTGTAAAAACCATTATTTCATATTTTTAAGATTCTTGTTTTGCTGTTAATTTTCCCCAAAACAAAATAAATAAATATATGTATATACTTTTAGTTTCATTTACTTTACTTTACTTATCTCTTATTCTTATTTACTTTATTTCTTATATCTTTACTACTTTACTCTACTTAATTCTTATTTTTTTAATAACGCTACTATAAAATTAGACATTTTAATGGAGTCCCGATGAATGGACAATTACAATTTTACTCATAAACTCTGTAGTTATCATCTTCTAACCATTAATCATGTTTGATGCAAGCTGTTATAAAAAAAAATATGTTATCTAGCTAATAAACGCCGATTTATCGGCACTGAAACTGAAACAATATATATTATAGATGTCTCACAGAGACGAAACTATATTTTTTTGGAAAAGTAGGTATGGAAGTCTTTTTGCTGATCATACGGCTAACGATTTATTGTACGGCTGGCTTAAGTGATCACTTTACATAATGTAATGTAAAGTGATCACTTAAACCAGCCGTATGATACGTCGTAAGCCCTATGAACACCCAAAGACTACCTACTTTCCTATAAAAATATAATTTCGTCTCTGTAAGACATCGATACTATATATTGATTAATGATGTCCCTGTGACAAAAATCCAGTACCGTCTTCTGTGTATAGTTTTCAGGGATATTCTGCCGTGTAAATGTGGTCTCTCTGGCCGACGTTTCGTCGTGAAAATCTAAGGACATTTTTATCCAGTACCGTGTTCTGAAAAATTTGGACACACTCAAAATAACGGACACAAGTTATTGGTATTTATGAATAAGAGCATGAGTTATTATATTTGAAAATGAGTTATTATATTGAGTTATTATAATTGAACATATTTATTTGTATTCTATCATCTTTCACTAAGCTATGTGGAATCAGCTGCCTCCAGTGCTGCGATCTACGGAGAACCAGGAACTCTTCAAGAAGATCCTAAAAACTCATTTTTTCGGGATGTCGCACCTGTAAAGCGCCCTTGAAGCGTCTCTTACGCAAAAACGGCGCTATATAAATTAACATAAACATAAAACAAATTTTAAATGTATAAACAAAAAGAAAAACAAAGGAAGAGAAATGTAGCAATAGTGAATATAATGGTGGCATGAAATAGTAATAAATAATAAAATAATGAAACAAATAAAATGAAGTAGTGAGGGAATAATATAATTAACGTAATTAATAATTAAATAATATAAACATATATGTTGAGACTCCCTGTTGTAATTTGATGATGAAACCTAATCTAGGCTATTATGGAAAAATATTTGATTACGTATTTGATTTTAAATAAAAATTTGATAAGTAAAATTAAATAAAAATTTGTACCATAATCGCATATTGTGTCACAATCGCAATACTGAATTGAATTTGAAAGTTAATTAAGAAAGCTTTTCAAAAACTCCAGTGATTCAAACCGTCGTTAGTTATTACGAAGGAAAAAAAAAATTGGATCTCAGCAGTAAAATCGAGTAAATTTTGCATATTGGTTATAAAATGTAATAATAAAGTCATTTTTATACAAAAAATTACCATAAACTTTCTATCTCTTTCTCCTCTGCGTTCTGATGGCACGCGAGATTAAAATAATAGAGAATCTTTTCATGAAAATTTACTTTTGTTCTTGCTTAAGCCAATGTTATCTGATTTCCGATAATGTCATTTCCACACACCCTCGCCTTTCCTTACATTGTACCCTCAGCAAATTTTACATGCCAGTATATTGGCTACAATATTATCACGTTTATGCATTTTGTATCTAAAGTAGATGAGTTTACTAAACAGAAAAATTAATGATTTTTACTCCCTTTTTTATAACTCGTAGCGTCTGCTTGTCGCTTGCCTGCCGAAAAAACTTTGGATCGATTTTTGACCCTTTTCCCTTAAACCAATCGAGCTGAAACTTTGCAGGCAGACTCGTGGCGACGATAAAAATGATCTAAAAAATTTTCGTTTAAATTTTTTCAATATTATTGTATAATTTTGGATTTTTAGAAATTTCGTAGCGTCGCCCGACTCACGCCCGACACATGGAGTAAGCGCGGAACCTGTTTCAACCAGTAAATGAGAAAGGGAGTATGATAAAAAATTGTTTTTTATGGGTTAGTTTTTTAATAACCTTTTTTATTAGAAAGTAAACAATTTAATAATTCACCTTCGATGAGAAATTTTCTTACTATCGAAACTTAAGTATAATATTAAAGATAACATTTTAAATTTTATTTAAATTCGAACATATTTAGTGTTTTTCACCCAATTATATGGTCAATATTATCACAATTTAACGTTTTCCAGGGGATCCTTTTCTCAATTAATGTATACTATAGATGTCTCACAGAGACGAAACTGTATTTTTTCAAGGGAGAGTAGGTACAGAAGTGTTTTTTGGGTGGCCATAGGATTTACGACCTATCGTACGGTTGGCTTAGGTGATCACTTTACACATATGTAACGTTCGCTATTTCCATCCATGATAGAATTAATTGATTATTGATGTCCCTGTGACAAACAATCCAGTTCTGTTCTAAAAAATTGAACATACTCAAAAAAAGATCCTTTTCTCATTTAATTTTGAATTGATTCTTTATAAAAGTATTCTTATATTATATAATACCTCAGATTATATCTCTCAACTAACTCCAGATAATAAAGTGTTACCAAAATGGCCATTAACCATATCCTTGAATATTCTTGGATAATTTCAGTTGTAATGTCATTTTAATATTTTAACGGTATTAGAATTTACTATTCAAATAAAATAGCTATTTCCTTTAGAGAGCTTGGCTGGCTCGCCATAATTAATGCTTTGTCGCACAAAAGCCGGACTCAGAATTGACCAGGTGATATTCACATGCTCCATTTCTTCACCAGCCTCTTCCACTATTCCTGACGATTTTGACCTCCTGGTTTTAACCTGTAAATTAATCTGTTAACCTGCAGCCTACACATGTTAAACAACTTTATAGAGCACAAAAGGCCATACTAAAGATATAACTTAAAATGCCAATTTGAATTAACTAACTAACCAGCTCGCCGTTTCCCCGCAAGGGTAGGCAGAGTGGATTGAACGCCACACTCTTCTATCCTGGCCCACCACTTTTGCTTCGGCCATATTCATGCATCTTCTCATACAAGCTCTACGGTTGTTGCGGCTTTTAACGGGTCCATCCTCAAATACTTGAACCAATTGAAGCCAACTTGAACGAGCTCAAAAGAAACGTTCAAAGATTTCGATGTTCCTACAATCTGGCAGAAGTATGCAAAAAATTTCCCATCTCCTGGTTTAAAATTTTCTTAACAAAACACAAAGCGGTCTAAGCCCATGAGTTAAAAAAAGCAACCCATAAGAACCAAGTTTTTACAATACTCCCTTACAAAAATATACTATACATAATTTTTATTTTTCTAACGAAAATTCTATAGATCTTCTTGATCGTCACCACGACTCTATTTGCAAAGTTTCAGCTCGATTGGATCACGGGAAAAGGGTTAAAAATCGATCCAAAGTTTTTTCGTCAGACAAGCAGACGCCACAAGTTAAAAGAAAGGATGTAAAAAAGTAACTCATAAAAACCAAGTTTTTATTATACTCCCTTTCTCATTTACTAGTGGAAACTAGTTTGGCGCTTAACCTACGCGTTGGGCTTCGGTCGGGCGACGCTACGTAAGGGAGTAATAAAAAATTTCCAAAAATTCAAAATTATACTACAATTAGGTTTCGCGTCTACCAGTCGCGTTGAAATATTTTCATACAACTTAATAATTTATATGAAAAAACCATTCAAAATTTGAAAAATCCAAAAATGTATTAATTTTTTTAACGAAAATTTGATCGATCTTCTTAATCATCGCCACGAGTCTGCTTGCAAAGTTTCAGCTCAATTGGATCACGGGAAAAGGGTTAAAAATCGATCCAAAAATTTTTTCGTCAGACAAGCAGACAAGACGACAAGTAGACAAGCAGACGCTACGAGTTAAAAGAAAAGGAGTAAAAAGGAACTGAGTGCGAATATTGAACAAAAAAAAAAGATTTAATGATTTAAAAAATAATGTTGTATATCGTGCCCACCTCGGCATAGGTCTAGCACAGTCCTAACCTAATCCAACCTAACTTATCCTAACCTAACTATTTGATATTCTGGACGATTTGTTTTAACAGAATGTTAGTTAACGTAAAAACCACTACCAGATTTAAGGTCTACCGGTTTCGAGACGTACCCGACTCTTCGTCAGGACCAACACTACGCTACTATATTCACAACACTATACACTCCAACTATAGTAATGTTAAACTTTCACCAACATTGATCACATGCGTGTTAATCTTGTCAGAGACAAACATGCACTGATTAGCCTACTGAACATTCAGTAATCTACCGGGAGAGAGGGGGCGGGGTCTTAATTTGTTTTATTCTTTTACAAATTAAAATAGACAATTTTGTTTGGATTATGCCTGTCTCACTAGAAGACTCTCCCTCATCCTTGCCTGCAGCCTACAGACTACCTGTTGCAATGCAACACGAGCCAGGAGCGTCATGGACCTGATCACCAGAAGTTTTTTAGGTTATCGTCCTCTCTACGAGAAATGTGTCAGAAAATGTCGGTTAGTGTCGGTAAAATGACGGTTGATGCCGGTTCTGTCTACGTAAAAAATATTTGAGGAGTTAAATTATACCTCGCTTCGCGGTCTACTCTTTATACTGGAGTCCAGTACAGTATACTCTACAGTATCCTGTCCTAATTATATAATTAGGACAGTACAGAATCCAGTACAGTATCCTATCCTAATTATTTAATTAGGACAGTACAGAGTCCAGTACAGTATCCTGTCCTAATTATATAATTAGGACAGTACAAAGAATCCAATTAAGAGTCGAACGCTAAGTTATAATTTAATATGGAAACGATGTTTTCCTAAAAAACTTGTGGAAGTGTTATACGATTAATTAATTAGTTATACGATTAATTAATCCAAACACATGTATAAAATTCTCTGCGTTGCAACATACATACATATGAATGAAGTTTCACATGGGTATCTAATTATGTCTTTGTTTTATTGTCACTTATTTTCATTATATTATTATTTATTTGTTTATTTGTTTATTTGTTTACGCCCATTAGGTATAGGCTTTTACATAAAGAATATAATATAAATTTCATAAAGCACATACATTAAACAATACCTGTATAGCACCAAAACATGAGTATAAAAGTTAAAAATATAAAGAGCAGCAATGTGTATAGGCTTTTAAATAAAAAATATAACATAAAATTAAAATGAATATATATTAAACAATATAAGTTATAAGTAGCAAAATATAATGTATCAGGAATAGCACCAAAACATGAGTAGAAAAATTAAAAATATAGAGTAACGAGCAGCAATGTGTATAGGCAATCGTATAATACAATTGTATAAGCAATGTATATATGCAATTATAATTACTTCATTTCTTTATTATATTCATTTCATTATGTTATTATTCATTACTATTTCATTGCTTCATATTCACTTTTTCCATACTGCTTATATTTTTATAATTTGTTTCTTTGTGAAATATGTATGTTAGGACACAAATCAATATGTTCGATTCTGATAACTCATTCTCTTAATCATATATATCATTAATTTATATTTGTTATATTTCTGATGGTGTGACCAGTATAGACAATTTAAAATTGTACAAGAATGCACATTTGTTGAAGTAAACGCTGCCCATAATTAAGTACTTAATTTTGGGCAGCCTTCAAGTTTAGGGGCGCTTTTCTCTTACTCCCGACTGACACGTTATAAACAATTTGTGAACGACAGTTAGCTCACAGAGTTGAGTACAAATTGCGCTAACCAGAACATAAAACGCACCACAGAGCCGGCACACGAAGGGTTTGCCACTTAACTGGCCGCTTTGTTCGCGATAACTCGAGTGTCGGGCGAACGGCGAGTTCGCATTAAGCTAAAGCAGCCAAACGAACGCAGCTCTTTGTACGACTGGACCAACCGCATTGAAAGAGCTGTTTTCTGTATAAGACGAAATCTGTAAGATAAGACGAAATTGACCTGCTAAGGATATTTGTATTTTTTTTTTCAATTGATTCAGCAACATTGTAGATTGACATTTTTTAAAATATTGATTTTATTATTTGTATAAATCTACTTATGTTATTTGATTAATTACAACTATATGTTTCGAAAATACCTTTCCATCGTCAGGGTGATATATATATAGGTATGTCAAAATATCAAAATTAATAATGTTTTTTTTTGTTTTTCTAAATTATTAGAAAATTTATTTTTAAATATTATTGGAATTGGGCTAGAAGTTAAAATTAATTGATTATTAATAATATTTTGCCTACTATTACATGCTTTACTAATTTCTAATGATTCTAAATTATTCAATTTCAGACCAAAATTTTTTATGTATAAAATGGAAAGTGCTAAATTTTATCAAAACCTTGATCATTTTCTAATAAATGATTTGAAAATTCAGAAAAACCACGATTATTCAGACATCTCCAGAGCTCTTCAACTTGAAATTCCTATCGATTTTTTCAATATAAAACACTGTACAGTCTTTACACGACAGTTTATAAACTTCTGAATTGTTAAATATATTATCTTTATCTTTAGAATTTATCAGGAGTTTCCCTATATTATTATTTGTATAAAACGTAGGTCTAATCTTATTATCTTAATTATTTAGTTCCACAAGAAGGTAATGTTGTGTGGGCTAATACATGATTTCACTCAAAACATATTGCATTTCATCTAGTCATTTAAAAAATTTTATAATAAAATTTTTGCACTCCTGTTTAAACCTATTTATATTCACCGTGTTTTGAATTTCCTTGACAGTCTATCGAAGATTTTTAGACATTTGTACATCATACAATTTTGTGAGGTGTTTTTCTTTTTCTTTGAAAGTCTTATGTTGCCGCTTTCTCTTGTAGTATAAGAATGAAAATCTCTATTCAGCTTCATCCTGTCATCAAATATTTGTGTACTAATACGTGTTTAATTTTAAATATTTGCACCAATACATTATACTTTATTCTTTGATTTACTGTTTCTAGTCCTAGGGAATTTAACATTTTTGTCCTCCTATTACACTTCATTGTTATGCAATATGCAATATTTATAAAAATATTATGTCAATGTCGATAATACTTTTTAAAATATTGGTTACAGCGGTTAGCAATATTCATAACATCTTTTATATCGTTTTAAAATTGTATGTTCTCATCAATTTCTTGTGTTTTATCCATTTTCAATATATTTTTGATACTTTGACCCATTTTTTTGGGATCGTTTCAATTCTTTTCAAATTCTTCTTTATAATGTTTACTTTCACATCTTTTTATAGAGACACAGTACTCATTTCGTGTAAACCAACGTGCAAACACATATCAAAACAAAAATCTAATGGAGAAAGTTAGATACACACATGTCGTATCTTCACGAATACTTATACGCGATTTGGATCCATGCAACGTGATTCGTTTTAAATATTGAAGATCACGAGGGCTCACGGAAATGCACACATGTTATTTTGCAGCAAATACGAGTCGAACTGGAAATGCACAAATAACGCAACACCAACAAATAGATTCAAGTTATGAATTTTTCGTCTCCTTGTGCTGTGTAAAGACTTATTTTAAATGTAAAGTCGAATGGTAGTAAATGGTCCCAAATCGCGATAGTGCTCTCGACTTATTATTACGTGTTTTCATCTGTGATAAAATAAATATTTTTTCTATAATTATTATCTTCATTTGATGTGTTTAGGCTATCAACTCAATTTATAGGATTACTAGCTGTGCCCGCGTGGCTTCGCACGCGTATATTTTTAGTACACTGTTTGGATAGTCATAGAACTTTCGCGAACCTTCT
>JADDOH010015065.1:0-24295 GCA_016648135.1 Agrypnia vestita
TCGAGTCAGACTAGTTGAAACGGGTTTCGCGCCTTCTCCACGCGTCGGGTTCCTTTCTCATTTGTATGTAAAATTTCGAAAAATCCAAAATTATACTATAATAATTCTAAAAATTTTACACGAAAATTTGCTAGATTATTTTTATCGTCGCCACGAATCTGCCTGCAAAGTTGAAACTTGAGCTGAAGCTCGATTGGATCACGGGAAAAGGGTTAAAAATCGATCCAAAGTTTTTTCGGCAGACAAGCCGACAAGCAGACGCCACGAGTTAAAAGAAAGGGAGTAAAAAACTAACCGATAAAAACCAAGTTTTTAATATACTCCCTTTCTAATTGAAACAGGTTTCGCGCCTACTGCACGCGTCGGGCTCCTAACTCATGCGTATGGATTCCAATTTGAAAAAACCATAGATAGAATAAAGAAAGGAGTGCTGAGATGGTTTGGTCATGTGGAACGTATGAACGAGGAAAGGATGGTTAAGAAAATATATGAGGCGAGTGTTGAAGGCAACAGGAATAGAGGGCGTCCGCGAAAGACCTGGCACGATCAGGTACTACAAGTATTTGAGGATGGCCCTGTTAAAAGCCGCAACAACCGTAGGACGTGTATGAGAAGATAAATGAATGTGGCCGAAGCAAAAGTGGTGTGCCAGGATAGAAGAGTGTGGCGTTCAATCCTCTCTGCCTACCCCTGCGGGGAAACGGCGTGATGGTTAGTTAGTTAGTTACTCTAATTATTAAAAAATTTTAAACGAAAGTTTGTTTGATCATTTTTATCGTCGATGGATCGCGGGAAAAGAGTTAAAAATCGATCCAAAGTTTTTTCGGCAGACAAGCCGACAAGCAGACGCTACGAGTTAAAAGAAAGGGACTAAAAAATGGCAACTGAATGAAAGCGCATTTTGGCAGGCAACACTTGCACAAGTAGTGCAGCCTGTATCGTGTGCTGAACGCGGCCTGACGGGAAAGTCTCTCCGGGTAGGAACTTTTCGAAATGGCTACAATTCAACGAGACGTACCTTGCACGTAGGTATGTCTTCAATGTTTAACACCGTCATTACGAAAATTGGGTCAGTGCCGGTAGCCGAGCATCTGGGCGAGAGAGAAGGCACGACGCGAGGCAAGTACAAATTATGGCGAAACTGGTACCGCTCTAAAAAGATCAGGTCCAAGGACCTGACATAAAGAACAATTTAACAGTACCTATACATCTTTCTCGATTCTCTTTCTTAAATAGAAAGACCTATACCTGATATCAAAATAGAAGGTTACTCCTCTTTAAAACAATAGCCCAGCCTCTATAAATTAGAAACTCTCAACAATCATTGTTTTTTTCAGAATGTTAGTAAACTTAGTAAAAACCACTACCAGATTTACGGTCTACAATAGAGTACCTCTCATTAATAACCAATTAATTTTCCATACAGCCCTTTGTTCAATGTAGCGTTCACAAGAGATGTGGTAACACCCACTTTAGACCCCGCCCCCTCTCACTCTCTCTCGTTAGATCCCTGAATTGTTCAGTAGTTCAATTTCTCTGACAAGATAGTTCAACAATACTATGATTGGGGTGTATAGTGTTATGAATGTAGTAGTGTAGTGTTGGTCCTGACGAAGAGACGGGTACGTCTCGAAACCGGTAGATCGTAAATCTGGTAGTGGTTTTTACTAAGTTTACTAACATTCTGTTATTATGTCTAACCACAAAGTTAATGCTTTAAATATTAATAATATAATTAATATTGTTTTTTTCACAAGGAAAATTTCCAGATAAAATTTTACTTGCGTATATAAATGAAGGCCTTCAATATATTTACAGCGTCACGACGAGTAAATCTATGATAAAGATAAATAACAATGATATGTAAGCAAAATGTATTTGGGATGATTTTCAGCCAAGTGTAATAAGTCTTTAAATAAAAATTCGGAATCGGGAATTAAATTTTTGTTTAATCGCTGTTGGAATTTTTTTTTTATATTCTTCCTTTCCTCTGGAACGGACTAATGACGCACTTTGATGGTCCACTGCACAGCTTTCACTCGAACAAATCTATCGTGCGGTATCTCTGTACCTATTTTTTGAAATCATAAATTTAACACTAAATTGACTTATGATTGTCACCCAGGCCAAGTAGGCCAGTTAAGATGTGTCCAAATAACGAATACATTTTGACATTTCGTGTAGGTAGGTAACACGTGCTCGCCGATCGTACATTGGACTCACTCGCACGCACGCAGACGAGAGATTCGCGGTGGAGCGAGAGGCCGCTTTGAACTGGATAAATAAAATTAAACAAGGCCGTCCAACCTAACAGTGTGACACTGAACCATACTTATGGTCGCGATGCCTGCGAAGTATGCATGACAATAGACAACATGAACCCCCACGCCCGTCGATCACACACGTAGGTGCTTGAAATGGTATGCATTAAATCAACGAATAAGTTAAGGGGTTGCGCCAACCCGGGAGCCTGAAATTTGGGTAGAAATTAGAACTGCGTGTAGTTTTATGGGACACTCTGCCGTGTATATCTGACCTCTCTGGCCGACTTTTCGGATCCCATTGCAGGGACCATCATCAGGGCTGACATGATGATGTTGTATACACGTTGTATACCTTACGTTGGAACATGAAGCTGAGCAATATACGCATGCGTATTTCACCCTGGTGAACATTTTATGAAATATACACGTTGCATACTAACATTTCACCCCCAACACTCCTAAAGTGTATACAGAATGTATCAGAGTTAGTACCAAAAAATTTACAGGTGGCTTCTCGCCTCGATACTAAGTCGAAAATATTCAAGTTACCATGACCTAATAACAATAGTTATGGAAATATACAATATCAATGTTTGTTTTTTTTTAATATTTCTGACTTATTTTTTGCAAAAAGTTGAACTATCATTACAGTAACTTATATCGATTATGAAAAATTTATTCACATTAATAAAATGAAGATAATTTTAAAATAGAATTTTTCACAGGGTTTTTATCAATTTATTTGAGTTGTATTGAAGCGAATGAATTTTCCGTACTCGAAATATGGAAAATTAGTATATAAAAAAATGCAAACTTTGGTATTGCATATCTCCATAACTATTGTTATTAGGTCATGGTTGCTTGAACATTTTCGACTCATTCATTATCAAGGCAGGGACCCGCCTATTTAGTTTTTGTTACTAGCTATGAGACATCCTGTATAACTTTATAAATTTTCACGACTTTTATTTTTTCCAAATTCTTATCAAAAAGTACTATGAATAGCTTATTCTGTATTTATATGAATGCTAGTTGTAGCCCGTCAAAATGTTGGTTCGCGTCTTTGTTAAGCCCTAGTATATATTTGTATGATCTTTTTGGCGGTCCACGGAGAGGCGACCTTAGTAGAAGTAGCTACTTGCGTAGAGTTCGGGTTTGCTGACCCGGGGTTCAAGCCCCATCTCCGGTGGTTTAATTTCATTTTTTTAGCCTTGAATTCAAAGAAAATTACAGACGTTACACGAAGTTACGGGGAGACAGACAGATAGACGGACGGGTAGCGAAATTATTATGATTGATATGACGAGTCGGAATGAGATCATCAATTCATGTGACATTTGTTCCGGTCCACTTCGGGCACTGCTCCCACATAATTATGCAGCGCGGGCTCTTGACTTTATTATATGTACAGCGAAATAATAGAATACGCAAGAATGACAAACGATTTATTGCAAAGCAACCGGAGTCGGAATGAAATCAATTAAACGCAAGTGGTTGATCAAAGTGCATCTGTCAACTGGGTAAAATTAATGACTCCGTTCCGTGGGAACCTTAATGTAACGTTAACGGGTCACGTCAAAATTTTGAAAAAGTCGTTATTTGTTTTTTTAGGTCCTTTAGAGAATATCCTCTGAAAATTGCAATTCAATACAAATATAATACTAACGAATTTCTGAGAAATTTAAGAAAGCATTTTATTGCAATGTTAACGATACTTTAAACTCGTTTTTCTCAAAATCACAATTTTTTTAGATCGGTATTTTCTATATCAAAAAGGACTCTGAAGATTAATTTCGTTCGTCTTTCACCGCGATTTCAGCCCGAACTCCAGATTACAGTGAATGGTTTGTGTGATAATAGAAATCTGTTTGACATCCTTGTCGCTTTGACATCAAATAAACAGATATTGTTTAGAACATCGTGGAGGTACGACACTATAATCTATGAATGTGTATGATAATATTAATGGACCTATTATGATTTAAAATGATTTATATGCCACTACTGCACAACTGTTGGGTGTTTAATGTGATATTGCACCATAGTTTATACATACTCGTATGAAACGCAGAATGCGATTTCCATTTCCTGCCTTGGATTTTTAATAACAAGTGTTGATAAATCCCTTGTACTCCACATTCCCCTAATTTAATATATTAACCAACATGAAAATATATCCCTAAGTTCATACCTAAGCCCTTAGTACATTTAATCTCGCCATATCTGGATACATACGTGACATTTCTATAGGAGTGTAAAGATAAATAAGATATTCTTAATATTTCAATAACAGTACAGAGTATTGTAATTTCAAACAATGGGTTAGAGTTAAGGTAACACACTATATACATACGAGTAGATACCAAAACAATAACAAGTCAGTGTCACCAGGGTTGATAAAATTCATGATTTAAAAAAAACTCAATAAATCAGATTTATTTGATTTAAATCAGATTTTTTGTTGTTTTTTTTTTAATATTCCGATATTTTTTAATTAGGAAGTCAGTTACTGCTGAGAAAAAAACACAATATAATTTATGTTCATTTTAATTATAAATAAAATTAATAAAAATCAACATATTAGTTCTTCTAAAAAAAAATTTTTTATAAAACACTCATATTTGATTGCCATATTTAACAAAAGATATTATAAAATTGACGAAAATAAGCAATTCTTCTAAAAGTCAATCATTTTTTAAAAACACAGCATTTTGTCATATTTAACAAAAAATTAACAATGAAAATAAAAAAGACTTAAAATTAATAAATGAACATAAAAACATTTGTATTTCACCGCAGTCGCAGTCATTTATATTTTTACTCGTGCTTACATATAACTTAGATGTTATGTTTTTATTGGTTTTGTAATTTGTTCCTATTTAGTTTTTTTCAAAAGAAAGACTAATTTGGCCGCCTTTTCGGTGCCTCATCTATTTCTTATTTTGCTGTGAACCAAATTGAATGGTGAAAATATTCTTTCGACCCCAACGGAAAAAGCAACTGTACTTAGCAGTTGCTTGATTATATCCAATTATTCTTCGGTTATATTTTTTCATATTATGTATTCCTACCCACCAATCAGTAGGGACGGTTTTCTGTATAACTTGTTTATCGACTAATATCCAGTGAAAGGCCTTTAGCCGGGGGAAGTCCCTTGACATTTTTTGGCTGATTTGGTTGGAGTAAAAAAAGTATTGATTTAAATCATTGATTTTTTTTAAATCACTTGATTTTAATCACGATTTAAATCACTGGTTTAAATCGAGTGATTTAAATCATCTCAACCCTGAGTGTCGCCAGTGTAAGATTATTACGCAGGAGAGAGTTGGTCGTGAAAAATTCATTCTCGTTTTACAAATTGTGCAAGTCATGTCATACTTTGAAACATTGGCGCTATTATCGGCGCAATGCTAAAACACCTAACAATTTTCGTGTCTGAGTGAAATATAATCATTATCATATAATATATTCGCTAGGCGTCACCAATATTCGCCATGCGTCACCACGTTGTCTAACGCAAAATGCCCATAGTTGTTTTATCGCAGTAAACTGTCATTAACTTCGAAAAAAGGGAACATTGTTGTTTCAGTTGTGTGTAGGCCATTTTTAAAATAAGAACAGTTTGCTTATTTTTACTTTAAGTGCGGGACTGGTATTAATATATTTTATTATCTTTAAATAAAATGACTCTTTTAACACCACTTTATTGAGTTTTAACCAACTAGTTTCAGCTCACAGTTGAGGGTTCAGTTGTTCATTTATTAACTAAACAAAAACAGAATCACAAACAATCAAGGAAGAAAGAGACAGAACGTCACTTATTGTGAGGGTTGGGTAAGAGAGAGAGGGTAAGGGTGGATGGAGTTCTATTAAAAATGTATGTTGTTTTTTTTAAAAAAAACACGCATTTGACCAATCTTCGGGTGTAGATGTACTTTAATGAAATGACATCAGGTATATAAAAACCATTTATTTCATAAACAACTAGATTTATCGCGTAGCCCAATTCTAGATATATTGCCCTTCCAATTAACTACACCCACCAATACCCTCTTTCTCTCACCCAACCCCTACCACAGTTGATGTTCTGTCTCTTTCTTTCCTTAATGCTTTCTTGATTGTTCGTAATTCTGTTTTTGTTTAGTTAATACTGAACCCTGATGAAGACTCAGTTGTGAGTTGAAACTAGTTGGTTAAAAGTTAAAACTCAATAAAATGGTGATAAACAAAGAGTTATTTTCTATAAATATTTTATATCTCACCACAATGTGTTTGTTTCGTGTGAAAATTTAATATATTTTAGGAAAACTTTTCCTCAATTGCAAAAAAAGTAATAAACTCAATCAGTTTCTTTAGGTATAACATGCAGTATTGTGTTCTTAAAAATTTTAGACATACTCAATATATTTTGAATATAAAAAAATACTGATTTAAGTTAACAAAAACTGATAAGCCGTAAGTCCTATGAACACCCAAAAAAAAACACTTCCATTGCTACTTTCCCATATAAAAATATAGCTTCGTCTCTGTGAGACATATATAATATAACTTGATTAATGATGTCCCACTGGGGATAAAATCCAGTACGGCGTTCTTGAAAAATTTGAACATACTCAAAATATTCTGAAGATATGGAAACTGTTGTACAACGCAAAATCGCCTGAAGAAATGAACTGCATTATGAATGTCAAGAACGTAATAATGAGTTTTCCGCATTGTTGTAGGATTGCTACATAATTATGCCGCAATTAAATAAACAACACCACGTGCCAACGTTACGCAGCTTCAATACAAGAACAAAATAACATTCGAGATATCTCAACAATAACAATTTTTTCTGAATTTTCAAATGATCTCATAGAGACAGATCATGATTTTCGTATTTTTAGTATTTTCGTGAACACCAACATGACAAAAATAAACACAAAAAAACACACCGTCTGCGGAGGTGGTATGATACACGTTTTGAAGATACGTAACATGTATTTTTAATGTTCACATTAATCAAAGTTAAAGATTAAAACGTGCGTTAGTGCGTTTGTGTATACAGGGAGTAACAAAACTATTCCACAATTCTTTACGGGTAATCATCATAATCTTTGACTTTAATCTAATCGAATGAAATTTAAATTTTCGGGCGTCCATCTAACGGCAGGATCGCAAAGTAGTTTGTGCCTACCGTGTCAGAAAAAGTGGATTGCTCTAAAAATGGATAATAAATGTTAATCAATTAATAAATGAGACTTACAGATAAGATATTCACGGAAATATACAAGGATTCTATAGGGTAATTGGATAACGCACCTGCCCCGGAAAGGAGGAGATTCGTGGTTAGAATCCCGGTAGCAGCCAAATATTTTTTCGGGGATTTGATTTTTCTGTATGTCTTTCTAATTGATTTATTAATTTGATTTTAAATATACGATTTAAGTTACTTTCGTGATAGTCATCGTTTTACAGAATTCAAGTTATAAATTTCTAAAAAAAATGCAAACTTTGAAGTCGCCTATCCGCATCGACGACCCCTACGTAATCTCATTTTTACTTTTTTGTACCAATACATATAAAATACCGTTCTCCGCAATAAATAAATTTAAAAAAAAATGTTTTTACTTTTTTCATGTCAAAAAACTGACGAACAAATGCCTAATTTTGAATGTAAAGCCAAACTTCAAACAGCTCTTCTGTAAAATTAGTTTTTTGTAGATGTCTTAGTTTGTGTAGGGAAAGTCGTTATAATAACTATTGATTTTAGGACATTGTTGCATGAACACTTTCGACTAATCTGCGAAAAGCGTCTGGCAATGATTAATATGAGTGTATAATGATCGGCCGAATTCTGAAATAAACAACTTTGCTATTTTTGTGTCTTGATAGTTATTGCATAACATTGTAATGCCGACAATTTTTAAGTTTAAAGTTTGAAAGGTGTGTAATTAATGAATTCAATCAATCAGAAAGCTCTAAAACGTAAACAAACGTTAAGTTATTCAGAAATAGTGGATTTTTACGTTTGTTTACGTTTTAGGGCTTTCCGATTGATTGAATTCATTAGTTTCAAACCCGTCAGACTTATAAAACGACAAAATTGACGGCATTATAATGCTACACAATAACTGTCAAGATATAGCAATTCAGCTTATTTCAAAAATACGGGCGACTGTCCGTTAAACATACTAAAAATCATTTTTGTTATTTTTATTTTATTTTATTTTTATTAGAGACACTAACGGAATAATGTACATGATATATAAATAATAATACAGAGTAGCTTGTTGGTCTTGTAGTTAGGATACTCGTGATCCAAAGGTCGCGGGTTCGAACTTCACTCGAGACTAGCAAGTTTGTCCTATTTTCATAGCACGAGCGTTTAGCTTGGTTTGAAAATAGTAAGACTATTGATGCGACATGTATTCCTTGCTCGCATTTCTATTTTAGTTAAAAAAAAATTAAGACTCTGCCCTTTTTCTCAATTACACGTGTCTTCGATCTGCTCTAGCATAAAAGTGAATACTATATTTTAGAACAGTAATGTAATGTGAACATGTAAAAATATGCAACTAAATAATTGGATATTGTATTGCATATGCATAATATAGAGTACTAATGCAATGTGAACATGTAAAAATATGTAACTACATAATTGGTTAATGTTGTAGCAGATTGGTTGGTTCTATGAGTTTAGGTTATCGTCAAGAAATTGGATGTTGTGTAGGAGTTAGTGATGGGTCCGCTCTGTACTCACTACTACAATGTAGTACTACACTACATTGAAGCGCACACTTCGCACATTTTGATGTGTAGTGCACACTACAAAGTACAAACATCAAAGTTATTGAAAGTATAAACTTCAAATAGTACACTTCATTTCAAAGCGAACACTACAAAGTACATACACTTCAAAGTTATCGAAAGTATGAGAAACACATTTTAAATAGTGTATTTTTTACGTGAAATTTTTGGAAAGTTGATGTAGATATATGAAGAATTTTCTGGAATCTGTAACAACCCCCCCCCCTCATGGTTTGAAAAATTTTGGGAGTTATGAAAAAATTTTTGGGAAGTTGATGTAGCTAAACGGAGAAATCTCTGGAAACTGTAACAACCCCCCCCCCCATGGTTTGAAAATTTTTTGGAATCGAACGAAGAAATCTGTCTGGCGACCCTTTTTTTTTTTTAGCTCGCCAAATTTTTATTTGGGAAAAAAATACTTCATTTCATTGCTTCACTTCATTTAAAAATTTACTTCACTATTACTTCATTTCATTACTTCACTTCATTAATACTACAATTACTTCATTTCATTACTTCACTTCATTAATACTACAATTACTTCATTACTTCACTTCATTTACTTCACTTCATTTCGTAGTACTACAATTGCTTCACTTCAAGTAGTTTTTACTACAATTGTAGTGTACACTTTGTAGTCTTCAAACTGGTGAAAGTGTGTGTTGTAGTCTTCATTTTGAAATGAAGTTTTTCCCTTCGCTAGTAGGAGTGACATTTTGAATGATGATAGGGTGTCCGCAAGAATATCAACAACCACATTACGGTCACCTATTATGCATTGCAAGCACGACGCATTCTTTACATTTAACTTACTTTTTTTTTATACCTGTTATCTGCCAAAATTCCCCGAACACATATGTCATAATATCCAAACATTTTTACCTACTATAGTGTACATCTACAGATAATATTTCGGGTGGCTCTTATGTAGTCTATTGCGCGTTATGCGTTTATAGCGTCTGTTTAATCAACAGGTTTCCAAAAATCTAAGGAATTTTTCATACTTGAACGCACGCGTAATATACACAATTTTAATTAACATAACGCCCATATTTGTACGAGACCCGAGACTATACTTATTGAATTTTACAATTCTTCAAGGGCGAGCGTTAGTCGTAAAACGCGAACGCGAGAAGTAATAAAAATATAAACGAATATTAAAATTCGCGGTGCCATGGCGATACGCGACGCAGTCAAGGTAGGGAACCCCGCCTTGTAGACTTTGGCACACAGTCAAACTATAATATATGTATGTACAAATGAGGACATCTTGTAAACAGACATTGCGGGCCTGCTCATTTGATAAACAAATCATTCGTTTATTTGAAACGACAAGAGCAAGCTTCCGACATCTTTGTATCAATGGCCTTTGATGATTGAACGTTTTTAAACACAGATCAAAATTATCCATTTTCTCACACATTATAAATTTTCCTGTACCTAATGTACGAACTAACTTCACATTTACTCACTGATTTTACTCATTTTTTTTTTTTGAATGGTTCACAAACAATGAAAAACACATAACATGATACAGGTAATACAATTATAATAAAATTTAGTTTAAATACTTTTCATCACTTAAATGTGAACACAGCAAACATAGAGATAAAAGTAAAGGCTAAAACATATACAAGAAAGAAGAGAAAAAACTGATTTTACAGAGTGAGCTTGAATAAAGAGACTAAACACCTAATTTCGCAACTTTCGTAATAGTTCTCTTATATTTTTATATAGTTCGTGTGGAGGCTTGACTACATTTAAAAGAAGCCTGCGGTCGTTTTTTTTTTAGTTATTAGATTAATTTTGTGGTGACATGTATTTTTATTACAAAATTGTAATTTTCAATTTATTTTAAAAATGATGAAAACGAGATGAAAACGCTGGGAATCAATTACCGATTTATTAATTACTGATTAAATAACTATTCATTGTACCAAGTCACTTAACATTATTAAATTATTTAAATTACAGTATTTCGCAATACATCATTCATCACTCGTAAATAAACACAGAATTATCGCTGGAACACTTTTTTTAATATTCACTAGAAAATTCCATCCAATTTTCGCTCGCAGTAATCGCTCCGGTTTGTTTCGTATATTTAGGTAAGAACTTCGCTCGATTATTCGCTTGATATCTGCCGCATCGCAATTTCACGACTGGGCACACCTGGCCGTCGTCTGAGGAACTGTCGACGCGACAACAACTGCCGCGGCCGGCGCTTCTATTTATACCTGAAAGCTGATGATATTCTCGTACATTTAGGAGAAAATTCTCGCGAAAAGCCTAGATTTCCGGGTGTTTCTCGAATGTTTCAGACGCCTCCCGAAGATTGTAGATCATCCTAGGCCGTTCTCAATTTTTCGATAGTGTTGTGACAAGTGACAGGAGTGCGCAATTCTTTTTAGCATCGCAATCTGTTGTGTACAAGTGTTATCTATATGTATTTTAAAATAAATGTGT
The DNA here is from genome assembly GCA_016648135.1 of Agrypnia vestita. Lineage (NCBI taxonomy): Eukaryota > Metazoa > Arthropoda > Insecta > Trichoptera > Phryganeidae > Agrypnia > Agrypnia vestita. The sequence goes on from JADDOH010015065.1 coordinate 11,523, forward strand.
ATACAGTAGCCGGCAAACATCTTGAAATTTTACGGCGTAGTGGGGGGAAGTTTGCGCATGTACCATTCCACCAAAGAGACACAAATTTTGCCTTCTGCGCATTCCCCCACTACGCCAAAGAATTTCAAGAAGTTTGCCGGCAACTGTACATCTTGTTACTTTATACGATTTAGCTATTCTATTGCTGGCAGGTTTTTATTGCTGGCAGTTTGCACACTACCGATCCGCGATCAGATATAGTTTTTAGCTCCACATAAAAGTTTAAAGCTCCCTGTTTTTCGTACAGTATGGGTCCGGGGAATATCCACGCGATTGATGTTATCGAGGTCGTTTGTTTCTCGGAAACAAGCGAACACATATCGCCTATCAGGTCGGACCCATTCACCGGCTTCTAAAACGTAGTGAACGCATGTAGATTGCGGCGTGACTTCATCTATCGTCGGCACGTAACGTATTATTGTGTCAAGATTGTAAACGTAAACATGTCATCGTTTGCATAGTGCACGGCGGCCGGCGCGCTAAATAATGATTATCGATCGATACCGCGACCCGCAGCCGTAGAGCTTGACCAACGTAAATTGGCGTGCGGCGACTTTGGACTGAAACCCGCCCCGCCCGTACCCGGGGGCAACCTCTCGCTAGTGATGAAACGAATATTCGCATTCGCAAAATTCGAGCGAATGTTTTGCGAATATAAAAAACATAATATTAGATCAATAAAAAATCCATTAATATCTTATTATTTTATTATTAGAAAAAGTAACTTTACCTCGTAATCACATTATCAGTTTTCACTTTACTTTATCATTTGGTATTATTTATTTACCATCTACTTCTACCTTGGGTAATGAAGCTTAAGATTCCAGATCACTACTAAATAACAATTAACTTCTCATTAAAACAAAGAAAACAAAAAATATAATAATGCAATGTAAACAAACAAAAACAAATTCTTCTCTGAAACTTGTATCCGTTTTTAATGTTAGGTAATCATCTTCTTGAACGAAACTAAAAACAAAAATCAAACAAAAACTATGTTATTCAATTACAAACTATAAATAATTTATGTTTTAAAAGAAAACATAATTGGCGCCAAATTAAAAAAACTCAATATTCGGATTCGCGAATGTCGGTAACAGATATTTGCTTTCGCATTCACATTCGCGAATGCTCAAAAAATGACATTCGTTACATCACTACCTCTCGGCCTGTCATTTAGTTCAAACTCGTATTTGCACGTGAGCTGTGACATCTTGATTTCCAATATACACTGATTTGTGTCCAAAACAGTCTTGCACCACCTGCAAGGTGCCATTGCCAATGTAGTTTTTAAGTTTTGCGAAGCTGAAAAAGCAAATAATGGACCAATAAGTGTAATAGGAGAACTAAAATAACAAAAATGTTGTATGCCCTAGGACTGGAAACTGTAAATCAAAGAATAATATATAATGTAATGGTCCAAATATTTAAAATTAAACATGGATTAGTACCCAAATACTTTGATGACAGGATGAAGATGAATAAGGATTTTCATTCCTACAATACAAGAGGAAGCGACAACATAAGACTACCAAAGAAAAAGAAAAACACCCCACAAAATTATATGATGTATAAAGGTATAAAAATCTTCGATAGCCTGCCAAAGGAAATTCAAAACATGGAGAATATAAGGAGGTTTAAACTGAAGTGCAAAAAATTTTTTATAAAAACTTTTAAATGATTAGATGGAATGCAACATGTCCAAGTGAAATCATGTATTAGCCCACACAACATTATGTGTGAAACTAAATTATTAATATAAATAAATAAATATTACTGTTTGAAAGGGCTCGAGATAGAGAGGCCGCCATTCTTTAGTGTTGCCCGACCAAATTTCTATTATAATATCATAAAATATATTTGCCAATGTACCGGACACTCTGTATATTATGCATTGTGTAATAAATTTACACCCTGGCAACTTCTGTTTCGCGACCGGGACGCCCTCCCTCGCACGCCAATTTATACTGGTGGCATTCTAGTGTAAACCTCGTCCGTACATCGCGTGGTTTAGGTCGAGACAGTTCAATGTCAGGCGAAGTATTTCAAGACCGCAGAAAGCAACTTGTAGGAGCGTAATGCGTAGCGCGTGTTGTGAGTCAGTATTTACGTCATTCTTGTCCAGAACAGAACTCCCAGAACAAAAATATTGTAACAAATGGCAAAATATACATCGCAAACAACAAGTTTGAAAAATAATAATTTACGCTTTGCGATTCTCAAAAAGTACCAACCCAATTTTATCACTCCAGACTCCGGATCTCGAGAGAGAGATCTCAAAGAGAGCGTCCATACACTAAGAGGACTCATCAAGGGGGGGAGGGGCTTAGCAGAATTCTAAGGACTACGTGAGGGGAAGGGGAGGGGGAATCGTGCTACGTAATTCATTCCTCTCTTTGATTTGATACGATTAATAATATGCAATCGATATATCAGCAACACATCATCATTGTTTTATATCACTTTTTTATAATTTTTTTTTTCTTAATAATAATGCCAAATGTCTTGTTTATTTTATGCCCAATAATTTAAATTTTTTTTTTTGGTAGGAGAAAACGGCACAAAATGTCTACTGGAATTAATAGGAAAACGTAACGATCCTTTCAGGGGAGGGGGAAAGGCCACCTCAGGGCTGCGTGGGGGGAGGGAGAGGTTCAAAAGAGTTCAAAACGGAACCACGTGGTTTATGGACGCTCCCAAATGGAGAAGAGATTATGTATACCTATCATGTAGGTAGACATCTACTATTGCCGAAAATAACATTATTTCAGCAAATAATTTCTTCTACCTATTTTTAATTTCGCGCAAAAACGCCCGCAGCTGTCATTTCGTCTACGTGACGTCAAGCCCAAGTAAACATTGCATTGTGTCTACGGCAACAGTTCAAAGATGGATGGTGGATGGTGAAAGAAACACGATGATGGATACTTTGGCGTGACGTCCTTTCGCTCTGACCAGTGTTTCAGTTAAAATGGCCGAATGCAGAATTTTAAATTTTTATTTTATTGAAAATCTTATTAATTAATCTCAATGTGTAGGTATTAAACAGGATCATTTTTTTGAATCCTTTGAAAATATTTTCTTCTCTAAAATCACTTATTGTTTAATTCTTTAAAACTGTCATCATGCCCATTAAAGAGTATTTATACGCTCGTTGGACGTTGGAAATTATTTTTATTACTAAAATGCAACATTTCATATTATCCAACCAAACTGTAAACATAGAATCTGTAACAATATGTTCTATAACATCTTCAAGTTATGAGACCGAATAAAAAAACAATAAAAAATAACAAAATTCGAAAAATTATGGTAAACAGCGTGGTAACTACCCATCTACCCGACCGCTCAGAATCTGTAATATTTGTAAATTTTTATGGCCACGAATTACCGAAACTGTACACGCGGCTAGCAACCCACAAAAAGCCAGTCCACATAATTAACCATTCGTGTTGTTGTTAAGGAAAATTCGAAAAATTATGGTTAACAGTATGGTAACCACCCAACCGCCCAGAATCTGTAATATTTGTAAATTTTTATGGCCACGAATTACCGAAACTGTTCACGCGGCTAGCAACCCACAAAAAGCCAGTCCACATAATTAACCATTCGTGTTGTTGTTAAGGAAAATTCGAAAAATTATGGTTAACAGTATGGTAACCACCCAACCGCCCAGAATCTATAATATTTGTAAATTTTTATGGCCACGAATTACCGAAACTGTTCACGCGGCTAGCAACCCACAAAAATGCTAATTAACCATCCGTGTTAAGGAACCCGCGCCTTGTCGTATTACCATAAAAAGATAATAATTTAAGCTATGTGTGTACTGCTAAAATGACAAACACTTAAATTGTAATACGCAGGTTGTTATCTAATTTGGAGGTCGTGAATTCGTTTGAGATAATTATTACAGACGTAGTTGGGTAAGGTCCGTTCAATGTGAAACTTTATCTCGTTAACCCTCCCGTTTTACTGAATTCAAATAAAAATGTATAATAATTGTTGAGGAATTTCGAATCGCTGTGGCTAGGTCATTTGTTGGGATATGTTTAGGTCGCAACGCAACAACGAGAATCGGGAATTTATAGATTAACGCAACTATTTTCAGCTCGCAATGTCATTTACATCAAAAGATATGAAGCAAACTGTCAAAAAAGAAGAATTTTGTTTTGAGTTATTTTTCTAGAAAAAACATTTCTAAAATAGGGCGTCTTAAAGAATACGCAGAGAAAAAAATATTTGAAAGTGCAAAAAGTTAAGAATTACTTTGTATGAATAATTTGTCATGACTTAATTTATTTCGGCTTTTTTCTTTCTTCCTAGCATATTTTTTCGTACGGTATGGTTCGGTTTATTACTCCCTTTCTTTTAACTCGTAGCGTCTGCTTGCTTATCCGTCGAACTATCCGTGAAAACTTTGGATCGATTTTTAACCCTTTTCCCGTGATCCAATCGAGCTGAAACTTTGCAGGTAGACTCGTGGCGACGATAAAAATGATCTTACAAATTTTCGTTTTAAAAAAAATTAATAATTATAATATAAATTTGGATTTTTCATTACTCCCTTTCGTAGCGTCGCCCGACTCAAGACCAACACGTGGGGTAAGCGCCAAACCTTTTTCAACTAGTAATTGTGAAAGCAAGTATAATGAAACCTTGGTTTTTATTGGTAAGTTTTTATGTAAGGTTCTAAGTTTTAATATTCGAGCGCACGTCGTCAAATTAAGGCCCGATTACACAGACAAGATTTAAAAGCGTAATTTGCAGTACAAATTACACTTTTAAAGCGTACATTATTAATCTTTAAATCGTTTAAGTATTGACTCTGTATTCGGGCCTAAAGATCATGTACAATAACAACAATAAGAGGTTTACACCTCACGCTGTGATCTAGCTAAGGTTGCCAACTTTTATTAGAAGAAATAGTCTGAAATAGAGTATATCTGATTTCAAAGGAGGTAAATAAAGAGTACGGACTTATAAAAAATAGTATCATTTATTTCAAATTTTTGAAAACGTATTTTTTTGCTACTTTTTGCAGCGCATAACAATTTTTCATTGTTTTTAAAAGAATTGTACGACTCCAAATATACTAACTCTAAGTTCACTTTTTCTTGCGACAAAATAAACGTAACCTCAAATCAACTTGTGACATTGACATCACAGATTGACATTAGTGGCTGCCTTCAGAAACGTCCGAGTGTGGCTTGGGGAGTAGGGATTCCCAACTTGGGAATACCAGCATATTAAAAGTAAATTAGTCGATTTTTTTGGTTACGATAATAGGTATGCATCATATATGCGTGACTGACATTAGTATAGTAAACGTCGTGTAAAAAAGAGTATTTTAGCTTCCTCTATTAGTGTTATAGATTATAGAGTACGCCTACGTGATATAGAGTACAATACTCTATTTTAGAGTACGATTGGCAACCCTAGATCTAGCAGTGAACAAAATCTCAACAAGATACAGAGATTTACATTAACTAAAATCTCTGAAACTTATCTCACTGTATTCCAAGAACTTTTTGTTGACTTGATTATAAAAACAAATATAATACTCTTTTGTATGACGTCGATGGAAATTAAAAACGGTCCGGATTTTCCGTGCTACTTGTAAAAAATAATGCTGAACAAAGAGTTACTATAATATACATTGCAAAATTTTCTGCACGATCCACCTTTACTGTCAGTGGGGAAATCCCTCCTGATTACACAGAATTGTTTACAATATTTCATTAAATAAAAAAATTGCTTATTAAGATTTTTATCTAACACCCAAGTGTTTTAACACGTAGTCGCCGCTGTACGAACCGAGTAAAACAATGGGAAATGATACACTTTATTTGCTTTGAGACGCCCTGTATGTAGGTACTAAGCGCCGATAAAAAAAAATATAATTAAATACCACCTTGTAAAAATCACCAAATTTCTGCATACATTTTAGGCTCCCACGGTAGTGTAATCCCATAATATATTATGCGTATGGATGACGATCGAAACAACGTATATCGAGTCAACGCAAATCGAGACCCTAGTGAACTCAATAGATCAAATCGACGGGATTTTATCGAACACCTCTTGTACCTGAGTTTTCTATTTTATCTTTGTGTTCGGAATGGTTTTCGCCGCTTGTTTAATGCGAGGTCACACGCCACACGTAGGCACTAACATGATGGTTTTCTTTTGACCTGATTAGGTCACACCCAGAATTTAGACATCTGCCCTTGCGTCGCCAGACATTTATTTATTTATTTTATTCTTAAAATAAGATATAATATCCTTTATATTTCCTAATATATACAATGTAAAATATCAGTACATCAAATTTCTAATCAAAGCATGTGTCACGAATTTTCTTAATTTTTTTGTTAAAAGTTTTCATATTTTTTTCGTCCCTGGCAGACACACACATACAACTTCATTCCACTGTACATTACAGATGTTTGTGATCTTTTTTTCTTTCTGATTAATCATGATTAGATACGAAAACGAATAAGCAAGATAATGAATACGCTTATCTGTCAGATATATTTTCAGATATATCGTCCCTTTAGAGGTAAAACTCACTAACCGCAAGCAATATTGGCCAAAATGAGTTATGAATACAAACATTCATATCTTTTCCATCTCTGTTCCAGGTAAAAACCGGTAAGTGAATATTCTGTCTATTTATAGTTATTTAGTGATAACACCCATAATTTGAATATGTTCAATAATTCTAATTTCACGTGTTGAATGTTTAAACCTCATTATTTCAAAACTACTTCAATGTAACTTGGCGAGTTTTTACTCAAAAGGGACGATATGTTATAATACAAGGAGTGTCCTTTTTTTATTATTTGAAAACGTGCGATAAAAGTAAAACAAATTGGTAAAATTGAAATATAATTCACAATATTTTTTTTTATTTATATATACTTTCGAGAAGAGAAGTCCCTCTCATGATAACACTATACCTGACAATTAGGGGGACTGCTCTTTTTTTTTATTTATTTATTAGAGACACTAACAGGATAATGGGTACATGACACTCAGAACTCAGATAATAAACATTATAGTGAAGACTATGCCCATTATCCCAATTACAAGTGTCTTCGGCACGCTCTAGTAACATGTATTTTTGTAATGAATTATATTTCACATGTACATTTATGTTTTTTTTTTTTTTTTTTTTTTTTTTTTTTTTTTATTTAAAAAAAATAGAGATGTGAACACGGAATACGTGTCACATCAATATTCTTACTATTTTCAAACTAAGCTAAGCGCTTGTACTATGAAAATAGGACTAACTTGCTAGTCTGGAGTGAGGATCGAACCCGCAACCTTTGGATCACGAGGCCAGTGTCCTAACCACAAGACCAACAAGCTACTTATGTATATTATATATTTGTGTTTGAGTGTAGTGCGATTAGTATTTAATGGATCTATAGGTTCATGTCGTCGTTTAGAAAATGGATGTTGTGTATGAGTGAGTTTTTGAACGAAGATAACGTGTCTGCAAGAATATCAGCATCAATGTTAGGGTCGGCACAATACAAATTATATGTGCGACACAACCTTGTAATGGGAGAAAAGTAACCGACATTATTAGTGTGCTGACTTATTCTGAAGAACTCAGGGTTTCTTATACGGGGTTTAACCTGCAAATTTATATCAGATAGACAGAGAGAATCAATAGCTCCGCTGAGAATCTTGTGTAGCACAATGAGATCGGATATTTTTCGTCGGGACTCAAGTTTGTGCATCTTGAAAAAGGCAAGTCGATCTTCGTAGCTGTGAAGGTTATTGTGTTGACCAGCTTTGTATGACAAAATACGTAGAAACTTTTTCTGCACTCTCTCGATTCTCGTAATATGTGTTGTGTAATAAGGTGACCAAATAACTGACGAATATTCCAATATACTTCGTACTAGTGATGTATAGAGAATTTTTAGACTTTGAGGATTTTTAAAGTCTTGAGTACTTCTGGTGATAAATCCCAACATAGTATATGCCTTGTTTGTGATATTATCAAAGTGGTTTCTAAAAGTGAGTTTAGAATCTAGCATGACGCCCAGATCCCTTATTGAATCGACTTTAGCGAGTGGAACGTCACCCAGTTTATAAACAAATTCTATTTTTTTAATATTTTTAGTGAAACTAATACATGAACATTTCTTAGCATTAAGTGACATATTATTTGCTTTACACCAATTTGATAGTTCGTCCAGATCTCTTTGTAGGAGATGACTATCTTCCAGGCTACGAATGGTGGAATAAATTTTTAAATCATCGGCATATAATAGACACTTATTTCTTAATATATTTGGCAAGTCATTTATGAAGATAAGAAAGAACAAGGGACCAAGGTGAGAACCTTGAGGAACTCCTGAGGTGATAGAAACCGGAGATGAATCATATCCATTTACAGTCACCACTTGAGTTCGATGAGAAATGTAAGACTCTATCCATCTCAATAAGTTGCCGTGGATTCCTATAGCACGAAGTTTTTTCAAAAGTATACGATGGTTCACCTTGTCAAACGCCTTGCTGAAATCTGTATACATTACATCCACTTGAGATCTCGAATCAAACGATTTGCAAATCTTACTCACAAACTCAAGCAGATTGGTAGTTGTGGATTTTTTTGGAACAAAGCCGTGTTGATTAATGCAAAGTGTCTGACAAAAGTGGGCGAATATGTATCTATAGCAAATAATCTCGAATATCTTTCCAAAACAAGATAGTTTACTTATAGGTCTATAGTTACTAACGTCACTTTTATTTCCTGTCTTAAATATTGGTGTGATGTAAGCTACCTTCCATAAGTCGGGGAACTTTCCTTCTTTTAAAGATTTGCTAAAAATGATATAGATAGGATCGAGAAGAAGGTGAGCACAATTTTTTATAAGAAGTGGAGGAATACCATCAGGTCCTGCGCCCTTGGCGGGATCCAATTCTTTCATAATTTTTAATATTTCATTTTTATGCAGTGGTATAAAGAAAAGTGAGAGCAAATGAGTGATGTTGAGAAGCATTATCAAAAACTGAAGCGAAAAATTCTGAAAAGATATCAGAAATTTCTTGACCGCATGTAGCATATTTTTCTCTCAGAAACATTGTTTTAGGGATTGCATTAGTGAATTTCTTGGTTTTAGTGTATTCCCATAATTTTTTAGTCCCGATATGTAATGATTCCTCTATAGAATTTATATATGAGTGATAGCAGGCACGAATACTATTCTTAATGCGAGATCTTAGCATAGAAAAGGTTTCGTAATCTCTAGAATTACCGTATTTTATGTATTTTTTCCTATATTTTTCTTTTTCGCGGAGCTGGTGTCTTAATGCACTGCTAAACCAACATGGGTATTTTGAATTCAAGATCTTTTTTTGTGGAGTGTATCGAGCTATTATCTCCCATAATGTATTATAAAATAAGTTGAGAGAATCGTTGCAGTTTAGTTGATTCATTTGAGACCAATCAATTTGAGCTAGGTCGTTAATACATTTGGCGTAATCAGTTTTACGAAAGTTGTATGCATTATGGTTAGAATTATGTTGTAAAAAGTTTTCTCGGTTAATCGTTGTGTTTATTTGGACTGGGGGATGAAATTTGTCAACACTTACCAGAGCAGTACCCGAAGACACAAGTAGTGGAGTATCAGATAATATTAAATCTAAAATTTTGGCATTACAATTGGTTATAGAGTTAAATTGTTGAAGATTGGTTGTTGATATGAACTCCTTACAAAAGTAAAAAGTGAAAAGTACAAAGTTTAAATAAATAAAAATTTATATTAAAATATTGCACCATAAAAGATAGCAGAACGAAAAAAGATTTTTTGCAAATGCGACAGTATACGTAGGGACTAGTGATGCAACGACTAAGAATAGGAATATTCGTATTCGCCGAATATCATCACGAATATTAAAACAAACTATTTATAACTGAACGCAACGAAAATTACGGTTTGGCTGTGCACCGTGTTTTCGAACACACCTACGCACTCTATTATCGGGGATTCCCCTAACATTGAATGAATGGATTTGTTCAGTTGTCAATTGTAACTTGTTTCACAGCACAACATGAGTTCTTTCATCTAGTTTTGTTGGGTTATAATAAGGTCAGGTGCTCATTTCATGTAGTTTTTGTTTTGTAATACGTATTTTTCGTTCCATTTTATTTCCGTTGGGGGTCAAAGTGTTAACTCTTATAAAATAATTTCAAACTGAATCTAATAACCTCTCTTAAGCGTGAAAAATTGATATTGATTTTTGACCGCTGGAAATGTACAAACAAACGGATAAAAGAAATCGCCTAACGCCTTAAACGTGGTAAATTTTAATTATTAAATCTCTTAGGCCCGGTTGTTTCAAATTCGATCAAAGTAAGCGTAGAGTTTAAACTGAAATTTTACGTTCTACACCAATCAGACGATCCGTTTTCGTAAAAATCTATGCTTTTATCGACCGCTTACTTTGATCGAACTTGAAACAACCGGGCCTTAGTAAAAGTATTATTTATTACCTTGTTGAATTATTCGTATTCGCCGAATAGTGGGTTTGATATTCGTATTCGTGAAAGTAGTATTCGTTGCATCACTAGTAGGGACCGTCGATATATTACTGTTACTAATATAATTTAAGACCGGTTTCGCAAGGTTCCAAAGCTTCGCCGGTGGTCAGAGGGTTATTCCCCGTAATATGATATGTATCGTGTTGATTAAAAGGGGATCATAAACCTAGTTGCCTTCTTCGTGATGACCTTCATAATCTACCGAGTAAAAGGCATTGTGAGCTCGTTGATAATAAATAATAACCGAAGAATTATTTAGATCCTATTGTGTTCTTGAGGACACGTCTGAGAATATAATTAAGGTACAGATACACACGCTTATTACTAGGAAGCTCATTAACATGCTCAAAACTAGCATGCCCTAACAACGGTGCACACTTGCTCATTATTAGCATGCTTATTTTAAGCATACGTAATGAATCCAACGCAAATCGCCGGACTCGTAGGGGATGGTGGTAAATAAGAATGGGAGATGGTCGGGTAAAATGGGATGATTCTAAATGGACTATACACGAAAAGAAAAAGAAAGCACTTAATAGCCGCAGTATATTCTTCTTCCTTCCAGAATTCAGAAATGATGATTGAACTCCACGTCGACGAAACTGGGACACATATTTCACAAAAACTTTCACAGTCGAACAGCCCGAAGCTGACGATTATTCTACACTACCGATGGTGACGATGTCTCTTATAAGGTACAGATACGCATGCTTTTTACTGGCATGCTCATTAGCATGCTCAAAACTAGCATGCCCTAACAACTGTACACACTTGCTCATTATTAGCATGCTTATTTTAAGCATGCTCAAAGCTAACAATCAAACACACATGCTTATTAGTGGTATGCTCTTGTCAAAGAATATAGAGGAACTCTAGTTCAAAATTGAGACTTTGCAAACTGAAATAGAAAATTAAAGTGAACCAATAAATCAAAACAGTTCCTGGGTTTAATCATACACACATGCTTATTACTGGCATGCTCTTGTCATAGAATAGAGACGCTCTTGTTCAAATTGGAAACTGAAATAGAAAATTCAAGTGAACCAATAAATCAAAACAGTTCCTGGGTTCAATCATACACTCATGCTTATTACTGGCATGCTCTTGTCATAGAATAGAGACGCTCTTGTTCAAAAAGGAAACTGAAATAGAAAATTCAAGTGAACCAATAAATCAAAACAGTTCCTGGGTTTAATCATACACACATGCTTATTACTGGCATGCTCTTGTCATAGAATAGAGACGCTCTTGTTCAAAATGGAAACTGAAATAGAAAATTCAAGTGAACCAATAAATCAAAAAGTTTTCCCTGGGTTCAAATTCATTGACACACCCCCCCCCTGTCTCATGCCTTTTACTGGCATGCCTTTTTCTTGTCCATAGAATATAGACGCTCTTCACGCTCTTGTTCAAAATAGAAACTGAAATAGAAAATTCAAGTGAACCAATAAATCAAAACAGTTCCTGGGTTTAATCATACACTCATGCTTATTACTGGCATGCTCTTGTCATAGAATAGAGACGCTCTTGTTCAAAATGGAAACTGAAATAGAAAATTCAAGTGAACCAATAAATCAAAACAGTTCCTGGGTTTAATCATACACTCATGCTTATTACTGGCATGCTCTTGTCATAGAATAGAGACGCTCTTGTTCAAAAAGGAAACTGAAATAGAAAATTCAAGTGAACCAATAAATCAAAACAGTTCCTGGGTTTAATCATACACACATGCTTATTACTGGCATGCTCTTGTCATAGAATAGAGACGCTCTTGTTCAAAAAGGAAACTGAAATAGAAAATTCAAGTGAACCAATAAATCAAAACAGTTCCTGGGTTTAATCATACACACATGCTTATTACTGGCATGCTCTTGTCATAGAATAGAGACGCTCTTGTTCAAAATGGAAACTGAAATAGAAAATTCAAGTGAACCAATAAATCAAAACAGTTCCTGGGTTTAATCATACACTCATGCTTATTACTGGCATGCTCTTGTCATAGAATAGAGACGCTCTTGTTCAAAAAGGAAACTGAAATAGAAAATTCAAGTGAACCAATAAATCAAAACAGTTCCTGGGTTTAATCATACACACATGCTTATTACTGGCATGCTTTTGTCATAGAATAGAGACGCTCTTGTTCAAAATAGAAACTGAAATAGAAAATTCA
>JADDOH010015066.1:0-19279 GCA_016648135.1 Agrypnia vestita
AAAAATTCAACTCCGATGGGGCAGTCCAAAGTCCAAACCGCCTTCAAAGATTTTATTGATTCCCGTCCGAATGGTTTTTTTAGTAAAGGGATCGATGAACTACCTATGAGATGGCAAAAGTGCATAGATAGCGATGGTACATACTTTGATTAAAAAATATATTATAATTAAAAAAAATCGGCTTTATGTTCCTCCCATACTAAACGCCAATTTCATATGTAAGGACCTAATATATATTTTTTTTAATATCTCACTTTCTTTTCATCGAAACGCAAAAATAGTTTATATTTAAATTGTAGATTAAAATAATTTCTACTAAAAAGGTTAAATATATATTTTTTCGTACAAATAACTGTTCTCACGTATAAATGTCTCTGAACGAATAAAGTAAATCTTTATTTATTTATTATTATTCATTACCTCTTATAAATATTTATTCAAAAAGAGTCGAATTCATTAATAAGTTATAAATATGAAGGCGCTTAAGAAAGCCGCTCCGCGCGTAGGTAGTGCAGTTTACAGCAATTTGTAAAAAAATACTGCTGTATTTTAAGTCTGTCTAAGTCCATCTTCGTACCCTAATATAGGGGCTCTGTAAACGTTGCCTTTTTATATTACTTTAAGTAAATCAGGTCTCAGGTAAATCTTATCTTATCCGTAAAAAATAGTTGTACCTATATTTATTTCCTTAGTTCATTAAATAAATAGAAATATACATATTTTTTATGAATAATAATCAAATAAAATATTATAAAAATGTAAAAACGTAAAATGTCCAAAAAAGAAAAAGCCTCCTCCAGAATTAGAGAATATGGAGAGAGAAACTGAATGAGTTCGGCTGCCAAGAAAGTAAATAATTAAAAAATCATGCGATGCTTGGAGAAAAACAAAAAATACAATATTTTTTAAACAAACCTCGTATAGTAAGCGTTGGAACATTGTATAGTTGATATTATTCAAACGCGTTGCAAAAGGCGGAGTGTGCGAACAAAGTTCAACTTATCTAATATTTGATATTTATTTACTTAGTTGTTTTAAATACTAAAATATCGAAGTCTTTTGGCCCTTCAAAAGTTATATATCACTTCCAACTCGACGTAGATTAGAATAATTTTTACCAAAAAGGTCCAATACATATTTTTCGTAAGAATGTCTGTTTTCACGTTATATAGCTTAAAACGTTTCAGTAAGATAAATTTGTAAGTATTAATGCACTCATTTGCAAACCTCTTTAATTAATGGTGTAAGGCCGGAGAAGCGCGCGCAATTTCATTTAACCAACAAAAAATCAACGTTTTCTGTCCACCAAATTAGTTAATATCATACTTAGTAAACTGTTTTATCGACACTGTCAAAATTATTTACCGACAGCTCACAGCGGGGCAACATTCAATATTTTTTTAACGAACAAATTCTTCAGTATAATATTTTTTTTCAGGATATAATGTTAATGTTGCTTATTGCCAAGGTGATATGTCAAATGTTACACATCGTCATCATCAGTAATAAACTAAACTAAATCTTAAGACTGATGACTCTTGTCGGGTCTGGTGTGGGAGTGGAGTGGTGGGAAGGGGTAGACTTGTCCCGTCTAAGACCCGTCGGGTAACATAGGTGTTTGATATTTGTGAGGTCACGTTTGCACAGAAATCGATTCAAAAGAATATCGTTCTTTTCTTATGTGGCAACATTGATTGGTCCCTATCGAAAAATTTCCTACCCTCAACCAGTTCTTTTTTCCCCCTCTCGTTTCGACAAGTCATGTGTTCAAGTCTGGCTTCAATTTTTCGTCTCGTTTTTAATTGTACATTTTATAATTTCGTCATCGCCGAACTTCGGGAGTAACGAACGTTGGTGGCCAACCAAGTGAAACAGTTGTTTGGTGAAGTGATATCGCTACGAGGGACGCCAAGACACAAAAAGGTGAGTCGAAAAGTCCTTCATTTCTCGACCAAAATACAGTCCACTTTTTCTAATAATTCCAATCTTTTCCCCACGTACGTGGCGATTTTGTGTCGCGTACAATAGGCGACATTTCCATCCTCCCCTTTACCCCTTCCTCTCCTCCTTAAATATTTTCAATGCAAATCTGTACTGATCTACCGAATTATTTATTCTTAATATTTATTCTTAAGGACCTAGTGGTAAACATTTCCCCCCTGGACATCCCATCCCCATTGATTCCATGACTTGGGGCGAAAAAATGGTACGGGGTGCAGATATTGCCGAGGCGTTTGCAGGTCATTTTAAAACAGTCTATAGTAATGAACCTCCGCTTCTCGATATTAATATTGCTAAAACATGTTCTCCGATCGGTGCACAGTCTATTGATGTTCAATATATCAATGAAAAGAATGTGGCCGACACTATTAAAAATCTAAGTAATACCCATTCTCTTGGGCCAGATCTCATTCCAACATTCTTCTTAAAAGGCTGTGTGGAACTGATAAAAAAACCGCTATGTTTTTTGTTTAATCTTTCTGTAAATACAGGGGTCTTCCCGGAAACATGGAAGACGTCAAAAGTTACTCCCATACACAAGAGTGGTTCTAAGTTATCCGTAGAAAATTATAGACCTGTAGCTGTTCTCTCTGCACCAGCTAAGGTATTTGAAATTATAATAAGTAAAACCGTCGCTTCCCGAGTAGAGCCGTTTATAATTGATGAACAACATGGATTCAGGAAGGGCCGCTCGGTTGAGACCAATCTGATGATTTTCACAAATTATGTCACGGAAGCTCTGGACGCGGGACATCAGGTAGACTGTTCATATAATGACTTCGCCAAAGCCTTTGATACAGTCAACCATGATGTCTTATTGAAAAGGTTGTATGAGATTGGTTTCTCGGATGGTATGCTAAAATTTATGGCGAGCTACCTCCAAAATAGGAACCAATACATCTCCTACGGTCTATTCGCGTCAGAGTGCTTCTATACCTTCTCGGGTGTCCCGCAAGGATCTAACCTGGGTCCATTGTTGTTCTCGATTTTTATCAATAATATAAAAAATGTAATTTTAAACTCGCGCTTTCTGTTATTTGCGGATGACTTAAAGCTTTTCTTAAAGGTGTCAACTTTGGACGATTTTCATCTTCTCCAAACAGATATATCAAATATATGTGAATGGGGAAGACGAAATAAACTTTTGTTTAATGTTTCCAAGTGTTCGGTTACATCCTTCACTAGGGCCCAAAAAACTCTATTTTTTCGCTACAAAATGAACGACCAAAATCTGACAAGAACATCGAATGTTAAAGATCTAGGTGTTAAATTTGTAAGCAGCCTGACATTTCACGATCACATAGAGACGATCAGTGGTAATGCTTTGAGAATATTAAGATTTGTTCTGCGTACTGCCAGGGTTTTCGAGAATACCCGCGTACTGAGAACTCTTTACAACTCTTTGGTGCGAAGTATACTCGAGAGTGGCTCGATGATCTGGGGGCCACATGAGAGCAAGTACTCTCTTATTGTGGAGAAAGTCCAAAAGAAGTTTTTGAGATATCTCTACATGAGAGAGTACGGGCATTATCCTTGGCTTTACCCAACCGAGTTTCTCCAGGGTATACTTGGCTATAATAGTCTAGACACTAGAAGGAATGTGTATTTGATTACACATTTTTATCGATTGTTGCGCGGTATGATCGATAATACTGAAATTATGCAGAGCATTGGTTTGTATGTTCCTGATAATTACCTTAGACATCGTCAGCATAGATTGTTTCACATTCCAATATACAGGACCAACCTGCCGATGGTTATGCCTGTTGGAAAAGCTACAGCTATGCTGAACAAGATTGCTTTAGATATTGATATATTCCATGTGTATGAGGGGGTTTTCCGAAGCAGGATTCTCCTACACCTTTGACCAGATTATACAGGTCACTTCTAATTGTTTAATAATTGTTTAATAATAAATTAGTATTTTAATACACAATATGTATATGTGTGTGTATGTATGTATGTATATGTATATGTGTATGTATGTATACATATGTGTTTATGTATATGTGTATATGGATGTGTATGTATATGTGTATATGTATATTTTTAGATGTAAGTTAATAATATGTATGCATTGAACATAATGTTTGTAATGTACATATTATGTAATAAATAAAAATTGAAATTGAAATTGAAATTGAATCTCATCCATCCCAGATTAGATCACAAGGAAACATGTTTTTTTTAGAGGCTTTGCAAAACAATGGAATCTTTGTTGCTCTTCACAATCTTATTTACTATTACATGCTTTACTAATTTCTAATGATTCTAAATTATTCAATTTCAGACCAAAATTATTTACGTGTAAAATTTAGGACTTTCTATTTTACACAAAAATAATTTTGGTCTGAAATTGAATAATTTAGAATCATTAGAAATTATTAAAGCATGTAATAGTAAACAAAATATTATTAATAATCGATTAAATTTAACTACTAGCCCAATTCTAAAATTTTTTTCAATAATTGCGAGTAATCAAGAACTTCAGCAATAATATTTAAAAATAAATTTTCAAATAATTTTGAAAAACAAAAGAAATTATTCATTTTGATATTTTGACATACGTATAACACCCTGACGATGGAAAGGTATTTCCGAAACATGTAGGTGTAATTAATCAAATAATATGAAGATTTATACAAATAATACAATCATTCTTCTGGTTTGTGTCTTCTGGGGTATTATGCCGTGTTATTACGATCTTTCTGGCCGAAATTTCGGTTCCCATCAGCCATGATCACATCAGCCCTTACGATGGACCCTGCAATGGGATCCGAAACATAGGCCAGAAAGGTCGTAATAACACGGCATAATACCCCAGAAGACACAAACAGGAAGATTCTGAGTGGCCGTGAAAATCTAAGAGCATTCTTAATACAATCAATATTTAAAAAAATGTCAATCTACAATGTTGCTGAATAAATTGAAAAAATCTATAATGTAACTTAATTAATCTTGTCTCCTGGGAGTATAATCCAGAATTGTGTTCCTGTAAAATTTAAACAAACTCAAAATATTCGTAATATCTTGGACATATGAGAGGACCAAAGTATAGTCTAAACCAACTCATTCACCAGGGGTAAATAAGTGGAGAAAGAAGCTATTGAACTGAAACTACTGTTATTGTTGTTGTTGTAGCCGGGTCTCGTGATCGAGGATCCCCTCGCCATTCTGACACTTTAGTTTATGCGAAGCTGTGCATATGACTTTGTTTAGAGTGAGAAAGATGTTGCATGCCATCAGACTCACCGGCCACCCCGCCGCACATGGGTCCGGTGGCACACCGAGGCGAGACGATCGGTGGGCAGCGGTGTGTTGAGTGCCATGGAGGGTAGGGATTAGGTGGATAGGAGAGATAAGGTGGAGTGCCGCCAAAGGGGCTGGTTACCGCAATCTTGGCACAGGAAAAGTCTGCGGGAGGGATAGGATTTAGGAAAGGAAGCCCTCCTCCTTTATCCGGGCTTGGGACCGGCACTGGTATTCCGCCACCGGAGCTAGATGAACGCCTCTAATCGAATGCCGGTGAATTTAAACTGAACTATACAGTAGTAGGAAGACGCCGCATCTCAAGGCTGCGTAACTTGAGGTACTGGTACAAGCTAACTCGACTGAACTGTTCCGTGCGGCTCGGCGGTGAAAAGAGTCATAATCGCCAATATGATCACCGACCTCCAATAGGAGATGGCACTATGAGAGAGAGAGAGAAAGAGAGAGAGAGAGAGAGAGAGAGAGAGAGAGAGAGAGAGAGAGAGAGAGAGAGAGAGAGAGAGAGAGAAGAAGTACGGTTGCATATCGAATTGTAAAAAATCAGCTACTAATCATTGCCATAATTAGATACAAATCTCAAAGTACGGTTAGTGTGTCACCGGTAAAAATTTCATAACCGGTTACTTTACTTTTTAATGTGCATGTACGTGTCTTATTGTTTCTGGTTTATCCCTCTCGCGTGCTCTTCAGACTTATCAATGCTATCACAAGGAACTCGTACCAACGTAACTCAATTGAGTTGTCCCGTGCGGCGGAGAATAGATCCTAACACCAGTATGATTGTCGAGCTCCGATAGGAGATAGGAAAAAGAGAAATAAAAAATGGATACATTCATTGGAAAAGATGCACCAGCAGAGAGCACGTGTGCAATATAATACAATTGTAAAAATATCTTTGACGTAATATAATTTATCACCAAAAGCCCAGCTGTTAAGGCGATCGTCTAGCAGAATGAGCAAATTTCACAATTTTTTCTCATATCTTCTCATGCGTTTTTTATCACATTTTTGTAGGTAAATACCTCATTTTAAAATTTATCAGGTTACATATATTTTAAATACGTATATACAAACAAAATTGAATAATTGATTAATAAATTATCAAACCTTCGATGTTTTAAAAATGAAGAAAATTGTTCCACTTTGTGGGCCTTTTATGACTGAATGGCCTGTTAAGATGTCTTTTTTATTCAATAATATTACAAAGTAAACGATTATCTCAAATTTATTACAATTATAGCAAAATCTGTAAGTTTGTGTACAAGCAATTAATGTTTTAAAAAATACTGTTTTTTAAAAATATTTTATTTTTTTGTGAGTTTTTTTAACTCTTTTTACATGGTTGACAACTTTTTTACTACAATAGTCAAAAGAATAGATATATTCATTTTATAATAAAAATAAAAAAAAATCAAAATCTTTGTCGATATTCCTGATTTTAAATATTTAATCGAGACGCAACGTATTTTTGATACAATACGCAGTGCCTTGATTTAATAGCTAAAATCTGAAATCGAGAACAATTTTTTGATTTTTTTGTACTAATTTTAAAATAATAATGTCTATTCCTTTAATTTATTAAAGAAAAAAAGTTATAAACTATTTAAAAAGGATTGAAAAAACACACAAAAAATAAAAATAATTTTAAAAACAGTGTTTTTTAAAACATAAATTGCATGTAAATAAACTAACAGATTTTATTATAATTGTAATAAATTTAAGATAATCGTTTACTTTATAATATTATTGTATAAAAAAGACATCTTAACAGGCCATTCAGTCATAAAAGGCCCACAAAGTGGAGCAATTATCTTCATTTTTAAAACATAAAAGGTTTGGTTATTTATTAATCAATTATATAATTAAGTTTGTGACATTTCAATAAGATATTCTTATTTAAAATATATGTAACCTGATGAATAAATTTAAAAATGAGATATTTCCCTACAAAAATGTGGTAAAAAACGCAAGAAAAGGTATGAGAAAAAATTGTGAAATTTTGCTAATTCTGCTAGACGATCGCCTTAAGTAAGCAGAAGCATTATTCTCAGTTATGCCTACCGTGTCCTACTACTACTACTACTCGTGGTAATCTTTCTTTTCTACATTTACTTCATATATCCTGAAACTTCATGAACTATACGCATTTATCTTCTATTTTAATCTACCAAACTATTGCACAGCAGGGAAATACAGTCCAAGTTCTTTCAACAATAACTTCTATTATTTACATTACATTGGATAATATGTATTTATCTTTAATCGCAATATTTATAAATACAATTTTGTTCAATGATAGTGTTTTATTTTATTCTTAATCCACTAAATCCAGCCGGTTTCGGTATTTTAATTTAGCATCAAAACAAAGGATCAATGTATCAATTTATGATATAAAAATAAAATAAAATGGAATTAAATATTTCAATGGTAATTTTCTGAGATAATGGATATAGATATCTCAGACAAATAAATATCTATAAAATAAATTTGATCATTTCAAACAAATTACAAAAACAGTTTTTTCACCGTATTTTCTATCTGAACCACCGTGTTTTCGAACCGCAAATAATGTTTTAGCTATTTGAATATTTTTATAACATGAATTTCTGATTCACATTTGTTATCGTGGAGTATAATAATACAAGAACGAATTTAAAATATTTATTACAAATCATTATATTTCCTTAGTATCCATTACCATTAATTTTAATGAACCTCCTAAAACATCTGTATGTATTCCATTTTCTAAAATCTACTGACCAATACTATTGAATAATTTTAAATTACGGAAGATTTGGCTTAACCAGATAAATCAAACATTGGAGGATGGCTCTATTAGAAGCCTCCACAAACGAAGATGTATTAAAGTAGACGAAGTAAAAGTGATGTGCCAGGACAGAGGAATATGGCGTCTATCCTCTCTGCCTATCCCCCTGGAAAACGGCATGATGGTTAGTTAGGTGCATTTAATTTAAATGTTACTTTTATGGTATAATGTGACTACACTTTTTTCGCCTAAACGTATCGACTCAAGGGAACCAAAATGCCATTAGAAGGAAGAATCGTTAGAAGGAAGACATACAAGAGAAAATACTGATGAAATGTAACACAAAGCAGAGAAAAATCTCGTATTACTGAATTATATGCCATTGACGTGTTTTGATAGATACAAAATTGGACGCCCACGACGTGACAAGTCTTATTAATATTTTCACATCAAATGTATAATATTCATTCATACGCATGTATAAGAGTTTTTCAGTCAATATAGATCCGTACTGTTATTTGATCTCATCTCTTCTATTTGAAAATTTAAGTATTCCAAAGATTTTTAGCAGTTATTATTTTAAGAAAATTACCGGATATTCGACATTATGTTCGGCATTGACATCGGGTGCTAGCTCTTTCGACGACACTGATGTATATGTCTTCTAATTTATTTAGAGAACGATAACGACATCAACAAAAAAATACGACTTAATTAAAAATATGTTCGGGGACACGGCTGTTGGGTTTAGGTGAATACCAGGCGCTGCAGTATAAGGGAAGCGTTTTCCGTCGCCCGCGCTTTTTTACATGATCGTTTGTCTAAGTTCTGGCCCTTTCTGACGCCCACATCGGGATAGCAGAGATTCATCTCGACGAATTTATGTAGACGCCACCTTCTTATGTTCTCAAATCTTTTGAAAGCTTGTAATTATCCCTATATGTTCCAATTCAGGAAACCTTTCATTCTATAACAAAACTTCCGCACACATTTCTCATTCAAATAACTTCGTCTCTGTGAGTCTTCTATAATTTATCTTAATTAATAATTATCCCTCTGTGCCCAAAATCAAGTCATTGTGTTCTCAGAACATACATTTACAAATATTGTTTTTTTTTATATAATATGTTATAGATAGTTAAGATGTAAAAGCCAGAATCAGGGCTATACATCATAAGTATCTTAGTATGTACATAGGAATAAAATGAGAAAAAATGATATAATATTAACAATATAAATACAAAAAGTCACAAGAAAATACGGTAAGTAATATGTAGAAAGTAGTTTGAGAGATAGAAAGTAGTAAGAAATAAAAGAAAATACAATATGTAAACAAAAGATACAAATGAAGAAAGAAATTAAAAAATTAAAAATAAATCTATACCTATAAAACTCAATGTCTGTCTGTCTGTCTATTCTCTATATAAATCCACACCGTTCGTACGATTCGATTCAAATTTTGCATACTTATGCTTTGGGACCCGACGGGTAACATAGGCGATATTTTCCCCCTATTCTCAGACATATTTTAGATGCAAATCTGTACCGTTACGATCGTACTCAAAATTTGGAAACTTATTCTTTAGGACTCAGCGGATAACATAGGCAATATTTCCCCCCTATTTCTCATGCCCCTAAAATATTTTCAATGCAAATCTGTACCGCTTGACCGATCGGACTCAAAATTTGGAAACTTATTTTTTAGGTCTCAGCGGATAACATAGGCGATATTTCCCTCCTATTCTCATACCCCTTCCCCTCCCCCTGACATATTTTAGATGCAAATCTGTACCGTTCGACCGATCGGACTCAAAATTTGGAAACTTATTCTTTAGGACTCGGCGGGTAACATAGGCGACATTTCCCCCTATTATTATAAACCTCCCCCTTCGCTAATATATTTTCGATGCAAATCGGTACCGTTTGACCGATCGGACTTAAAATTTGGAAACTTATTCTTTAAGACTCGGCGGGTAACATAGGCTACATTTCTTTCCTCCCCTTTTACCTTTTCTCCTCCCACTTTTCGATGCAAATCTATACCGTTCAAATCAAACCATTGTTTCCCCCACAAGTTTATTTTCAACTTATTCCTTAACCCGCGCAACGCCGGGTACTAGTATATAAATACTACAATATTATTATTCTGAGAATAGTAAAATGTACTGAACTATTATATACAGTATTAGAATAGTAGCCTCAGAGCTCGTGTACGCCAGACCTACGTCATAGTATAAAAGCTGAAAATTTCTCTGCGAAATGTCCCCAATACAGGTAGGAGGGAATGGCTATTACTTATAAAGTTTGGATCATCGTGGCTTTGGCAGGTAGCAAGTAGCAAGATGTAAAATTTAAGTAAACTTACGTCATAGTATAAACGCTGAATTTTATATATTTTTCTTGGGTAACTACCAAAAGACGTTTTCTTAGTAGCCAGACAGTTTCGATAATTCCTACGTCTTCCCAGACAATGTTAAGGGTCAGCAGTAGGTACGAGCGCGAAGGCAATCGGATGCGAGTAAAGATAGTTATTTGGATTTATCGGATAATTCTATGATATAGAAATTATTTATGAATAAAAAATAAAATTTAAAAAAATTATTCTCTATAAATTTCAAGGTAATAAATCAATAAAAAAGAAATCTAATAAATTAAAAATTATGTTTTGGAATTTAAGGAACTTTATTTTTAAAATATAGTTTACTTAAAATTCCGATGTTTCATTAAAATTTTATTGTTTGTTATGATTACGGAAGAAAAAAATTGTTTCAGTAGGTATAAAGAAATCCAATGGAAAATTAGTTTAATTATATTTTATAGCCATCATATACGCGTGGCTGGATATACATTTTCTGTAGGTATACTTGCTGAGTTTTCTTTTTCAATCGTTTTTTTTTCATGAGTCCTGTAAATGATTTATAACATCTCTCTGTGATAACCGTTGATGTCCGTATATTCACTTGGTAAAATAATGTCGATGTTTGAAGTTATGTTTTTGTCGGAGTTTCAAAACCGTTTGACATTTTCTCATGTATTTTGTCACTACTTTTCTTACAAAAAACGCAAATTAATGCGCAGCACTAATAACTCACCATCTCACTTCGTATATCCAGCCACGCGTATTTGATGGCCATAAAATATAATTAAACTAATTTTCCATTGGATTTCTTAGTACTGAAACAATTTTTTTCTTCCAAAATTATAATAAAAATAAAATTTTAATGAAACATTGGAATTTTAAGTAAAGTATATTCCAAAACATTATTTATTAATTTATTAGATTTCTTTTTTATTGATTTATTTACTTGAAATTTACAGATAATAATTTTATAAAAAATTATTTTTTATTCATAAATAATTTCTATATCATAGAATTATCCGATAAATCCAAATAACTATCTTTACTCGCATCCGATTGCCTTCGGGCTCATCCTACGGCTGACCCTTAACATTGTCTGGGAAGACGTAGGAACTATCGAAACTGTCTGGCTACTAAGAAAACGTCTTTCGGTAGTTACCCAAGAAACATATATAAAATTCAGCTTTTATACTATGTAAGACGTAATGATGTAAGATTACTTACAATTTACACATCTTTGCTGCCGCTACCTGCCAAAGCCACGATGATCCAAACTTTATAATAGCCATTCCTTCCTACCTCTGTTGGGGACATTGCGCAAAGAAACTTTTATACTGTGACGTAGGTCTGGCGTTCATGGGCTCTTGCTCTATAGAGTATCTAGTTCTAATGCGCCTGATTCTGACCGCCACGCCGCAATAGAGCCTTCGTCTGTGTACCCTTATAAGACAGGATAGACGAGAACACATCGGCAATGCCTGCATATTTGTTGCCCAGTTAGTGTACCTTGTATAGGCAATAATCTTTTTATTTGAAGGAGGCCATTGCATTATTTCGGCCACTATCTACCGTAAGCAAAAGAAAAAATTTACATTCAAATAAAAATGAAGTATAACATATTATTTTAAAATATCCTACGCCAAAAAATTTACACATTTATGATACATAGCGAATATTTTAATCAGTTTTGAGTGGAGTTGGAATTCTGGATATTGAACGGAAAGAAAAACTCGATAAAAGGCTCCCTACGACAATATCTACGAAGGAACCTTACCATATCAAAATTCAACACTTACCGTACATAATTCTAAATTAACCGAGAAAATGAGTAACTCATGTCAATGTGAAAGCTGACACCAGTCAAAATAATCCGGCACTCGGGAATACTACTGATTGATGAACGTCTCAACTGGAAATAACACGTTATGAACGCCTTAGGAAAATTATCTATTTTTAATACAGATACGGACGATAATAAAATTGACTCTCGACTAAAGAACGATGCTTTGTGCTTTGTCATTCTTTAATATTATCATGGCGAGAAGCAGCATTACAAGAGACTCTTCTAAGGGGGATTATTGGTGATATTGGGTTATTCTTAGGTGATTGTAGGTGAAATTGGGTTATTCTTAGGGTGATTGTAAGTAATATTGGGCTATTCTTAGGGTGTTTATTGGTGATATTGGGCTATTATTAAGGTGATTATTGGTAATATTGGGCTATTATTTGGGTGATTACAGGTGATATTGAGCCATTATTAGGGTGAATATTGGTCGCTCGTGTAGGTAATTATCGGATTTCCTGTTTAAAATGTGCAGTGTTTTAGATATGAAACAATTTTACATGTGGAGACACGTAGAATACTACCACCCACAAAAAATACTCACTTAGTTACAACCCATAATACAAGGAAATATGTACAACACACCAGTACCGAGAGCAAGGACAACATTCTACCAACGGTTCTATATATTCTTAGCACAAAAAATATACACACTCAACACTCACTAAAAAAAATTCACTATAAAACAAATTCTTGAATGGATACAAAAATACGAGTAGCTTGTCGGTCTTGTGGTTAGGACACTCGCCTCGTTCGGTCGCGGGTTCGAATCTTACTCCAGACTATTAAGTTAGTCCTTTTTTCATAGCACAAGCGTTTAGCTTAGTTTTAAATTAGTAAGAATACTGATGTGACATGCACTCTATGTTCGCATATCTATTAAAAAAAATTGGGTCAGAAATAACTCTGACCGATATCTATAACTAACTAGCTGTCCTTCCCGGCGTTGCACGGATTAAGGATTAAGTTTAAAATAAATTTGTGAGGGTAAAAAAAAGGTTCGATTCGAATGTTATAGATTTGCATTGAAAATATTTAAGCTGAGGGGAAGGGTTAAAATAATAGGGGGAAATGTCGCATATGTTACCGCCGAGTAGGTACTAACAAATAAGTTTCCAAATTTTAAGGTCCGATCGGCCAAAAGGTATAGGTTTACTTAGAAAATATATCAGGGGAAAGGTTAAAAGAATAGGGGGGAAAAGTCGGGTATGTTACCCGCCGAGTCCTTAATAAATTTCCAAATTTTGAGTCCGATTGGTCAAATGGTACAAATTTGCATCGAAAATATATCAATGGAGAGGAAGGGGTGAAATAATAGGGGGGAAATGTCGAATATGTTACCCGCTGAGTCCTAAAGAATAAGTATCCTAATTTTGAGTCCGATCGGTCAAACGGTACCGATTTGCATCGAATATATGTCAGGGGGAGGGGAAGGGTTATGACAATAGGGAGAAAATGTTGCCTTTGTTACCCACCGAGTTCTAAAGAATAAGTTTCCAAATTTTGAGTCCGATCGGTCAAACGGTACAGATTTGCATCGAAAATATGTCAGGGGGAGGAGAATGGGTATTAGAATAGGAGGGAAATATCGCCTATGTTACCCGCTGAGCCCTAAAGAATAAGTATGCAAAATTTGAATCGAATCGGACAAACGGTGTGGATTTGTAAAGAGAACAGATAGACAGACAGACAGACAGACAAACAGACATTGAGTTTTATAGGTATAGATTAACATTCTAATTAATTTGTGTAAATATATTTCATATTTCTATTTCGGATTTTTATATCGTTTTGTATTTATTGGTTAGTAAAGAAATTTGGTTTTTATAAATTATGAATAGGTACAACTATTCATAATTTTGTACATTTTATAAATTTTAATTTCGTTTATTTAGAGAAAATCGTTATTATTAAGATTCCACTGTTGGATACAGCGGATGAGCCTGACTCCTTTACATTGACCTCTAGGCGCATTTCATTCTTGATAAAATGCGTCCTTTGCTCATTATGAATTTTTGAAAAAGCATTTTTTTTTTATACGCTACATCATAGAAATTACATAATTTAACAAGAAAATGATTAACCTTTCCATTTCAATCAACCCTGGCGACATGATTATCTCCACCAGCTGCGCGCGTCACGAAGAAGGATCTTAGCGGGACAACATATAACTCCGCCATTTTGAGATTTTCGAAATAATTTGTTAATAAAAAATATTAAACAGTGTACGCCGTAATAAATGATAATAAAAAGAAATTTATTTGTGCAATAGTTACGTCATTACTTAAAAAAAATTGAATATATGTTTTGATGCCTCAAAGAATAAAAAAAATATTTATGCAATAATTATGTCATTGCTTTTTTAAAATTTGAATGTATCTTTTATTGCCTCAAAGAATAAAACTAAATTTATTTGTACAATTATTACGTCATTACTTTTTAAAATTTTGAAGATATCTTTTGATCCCTCAAAGAATAAAATAAAATTTATTTGTGCGATAGTTATGTAATTACTTTTAAAAATTTGAATATATCTTTTGATGCCGCAAAGAATAAAAAAAAAATTATTTGTGCAATAGTTACGTCATTACTTTTTTAAAAATTTGGATATATCTTTTGATGCTCAAAATGTTGTAACACCTTAGATAATAACAAAATAATAATTTCTCACGTACTTGCAATATAATTAGAGGAAACGGAGGTAGTCTGAAGAAACAAATTACTATGTACAAGGGTACATACGGTCGATGTACTCAGACACGAGTACATCGACCGAAAGAGAGAAAAATAAATTTAAAAAATGTGACAAATTAATTTTTAGCGATGGAAGGCAGAAAAGTGAAATAGATAGAAGAGTCGCAGCTGCGTCTGCGTTCTTCGTTCTTTATATAGTGCTGTGATAAGAAAATCCGAGCTTAGTCTCAAGACTAAAGCGACTGTTTTGAAATCTATGTATAGGCTCACCCTAATATATGGTCATCAAATTTGGATCCTAACGAAGAGAGTGAGAGCAAGGATTCAGGCTGCTGAGATGAGTTTGATGAGATGGACACAGTGAGAAGTGCCGACATAAGGCACACACTCGGCATGGAGCCTCTACTTCTTCATACAAAAATAAACTGAAGTCTAAGGTGGCTTGGACACGTGCTCAGAATGCCAGAGGAACAAATATCAAGGAGAATCCTCTTGGCATCCCGGAAGGAAGTGGCCGGTGGGTCGACTCAGATTAAGCTGGGAGAAGCAACAAAAAATGTGCATGAAAACAGAATGGGTCTGCATTGGTTGACTCATGTGGAAGCAGCGCAAAACAGTGGAATATGGAAAGCACCTTATCGAGTCTTTCGGCCTCCGACCCTACTAGGACAAGAGGATAAAGATGATGATGATGATGATGGTGACAAATGTATGTTCAATTTTATTTGTACAGAAATACTATTTTATTCTTAAATAAGCATTGTTTTCTGCTGGGCTAGTCTAAAGTATTAAAGTGGTTAGACAATTTATTGACCGGCACTTTGATTTTATATTATTTTTATTTATCATCATCAACGCCATTGTGAGCTTTTACATATAGAGTAGTACTATTTTATAAAAAATATAAAATAATATTACTGTATTATTTTATATTTTTAAACATATTACTCTTTGCACATAGCTCCTGTCCTCACCACATACACACTCACTCCGATCAATCGCAATCCCAGCCACCTCACTCCACTTCCTTCTCTCACTCCTATTCCTATTTTTCCATTTATTATTATATTTTTCTTAGTATTTTGCTCTTGGAATTTCTGGATTATTTGGTATATTTATTTGGTATATTTATATTTAAAAAATCCTTTATGTCTGTATCTGCTTTGGTTTATTTTCTCTTTTCGGTTTGTGTTCTTTTATGTTTTGCTTTGATTTTAATATTTCATGATGTGCCGTAGATCTCTATAATTGGTCTACCAACTGTTCAATACATTGTTTCATTGTAATAAATTGTAGTGTTGAAATTCCTAAAAAAAATAAAAGTACATAATGTCATGGGGTCGCGGCGGTGGGAGAAAAATGAAACACTTTAAATAAATTAATATTTTTATTAATTTCAAAAGTCACTGAACGTGAACTGAAGCAGTTCTACAGCACAACTACAGCACAACTACAGCAGAACTACAGCAGAAGCAGTATGTAATTCAGGATTATTCGACACTCGAGAATCTTCCACGAGTCCGGAACACTTTGTACTCGTCTTCTAAAATATTCGTACGTCTGTTTTTTTTATTCACTATCAAATGCCCGGTAGATTCTCTCGTTATCTACGCTGGCCGATTATAATTCGCACTGGTCGCCCGCTTTCTGTGATATCGCAGAATTGTCAGAATAAACTCATCTGTGTAGCGTATGTCGCTCTTTATAATGAGAATGTCATTTCACGAACGTTCAGGTATGATCTTGTGTATTTTAAGCCCTTCTTATAATTTCTAAAATATTCCAGACCCACGTATAATCGTGTAATTACTTGATTATATGTCCTTAGGGTATCGTGACATTAATTATTATTATTTTTATTTTACTTTCAACAGTACAATTTATTATAATGACACAATGTATTGGATAGTTGGTAGACCAATTATAGAGATCCACGGCATAAGATATTAAGGCAAGCAAAACAGAAAAAAAAAATACAAAGTAATCCAGAAAGGACAAGAGCAAAAACTTAAAGAGAAAGAAGAGAAAAAATACATAAAATAGAAATTATGGTCTGTTCATAACTAGAGCTAAATATTTTTTTTTGCGTTCAATGCATATATTATTATTGTGTACTGATTTCTCGATTTACATATTAACCACTTTTTCCTCCGCCTGTGTTTTGATTTTGTGTTATGGTTATTATTATTGAGATTAACATTCACTATTGAAAAGTTTGTTTTCAGTTGTTTCTTTGTTATTTAGCGCAATGTCAATCAACAATGTTCAACATAAAAAATATCGTGTTATGTGGTATCTAGATTTGTTTAAAATCGTTGAAATTACCAATTCGCAGTTAGCGTAAGATCGACCCAGGCTGCCGAGTTATTGGACCGAATGAGTATTAACATAAAGAAGTGCCTCGGAATGGAACGGCAAGTTCTGTAAACAGACATGATATAGTAACCCACTAGGATTTTTTTGACTGGTCAACTACTACTAAAGCGGCGCAAGACAAAGGAAGATGGAAACATTCTGTTGAGTTTTTGAGAATCGCGACTAGGGTTTCTGGTCGAGACTTCTCGAAGCGAGAATTCCCGAGAAATTTGGCCTTACTCGAGACGAGAAAAAAAGGGTCGAGAAATCGAGAAATCGCACCTTGCCATAGGTAGATTTTTTAGCCGAATTTCACCAGACACTCTAGTGTATTAAATTCGGACGTGATAGCTCTACTGAAATGCTCCTATGCCTAAACCACGCTGTACATTTATCTGCTTTGGCCACTTTATGCAATAAAAATGAAACTAGCGAAGATGATGCCGTCGAGACTGCAGGTATATCACAAACGAATCGAGCTTCAGAACCAAGCACTTCTGAAAAGGCAACTGGCAAAAGAACGCCAAATCTTTAAGATGTATATAAAGCTTTAATGGCTGTAGAGCCAACGACGACTGAAAATGAACGGGTTTTCTCGTTATCCGGAATCTTTGTTACGAAAATAAGAAACCGATTATCAGAAAATGTTTTTAATGTCCTTGTATTTTTTAAAACATATTTCTTGAAAAAGAGACGAATTAGATTAGCGGTTGAAGCGGTTGAAGATTCCTGTATATATTTTTTAAACACATTTAAAGGACTGTTTACACAGTCATAAATTTTATTAGATTAGTTGATTGTGAAAGTAGTTCCTGTTTCCTTTCCTTTTGTTGATTTTTTTATTGAACATTTAAGTTTTTGTTTATTTTTAAGACCGTAATTAAAAATGCTACTTATAGAAAGAAAGATAGTATTTTTAACTGTAATTTAAAGATTATTTTATAAAAATACTTCCGGTACCTACTATTTGATTAAATAAAAAAACATGTGACATAATTTTACTTACCTTAGAAATAAAGCTAAGATAAAATCCAGTGTTCATTAAAATGGCCAAAGTTTCATAGGAAGATAGTATCTTCAAGATACCTACTCAAAAAATATTTTATTTTAGTTTTGTTAAAAAATTTAAGTAAATAATGTTTAAATTAAAACCATACTGTTTTATTAATACATTTTGATGATTATTAAAAAGCGTAATTTTATTTTGCATTTAATTTACAATTATTTAAAATTTATAGACATTCATCGAAAATTCGAGAATTCCCTGCAATTTCTTGTCGAGAATTCTCGAGACCCGAGAAAAAAAATAACTCGAGAAATCAGAAACCCTAATTGCGACCCACCCAAAAATAATAATTTTGAATGTCCGTCCGCAACTTCTCATCCAATAGCTGATCTCTGATTTTCAAAATTAATACGACTTGAAAATTGTAATGAAATAAATAAAAATAAAAACATTGACTTTAGGTTTTTATAATAAAATACCCTGAAATAGATTTTTTAATTATTTACATTTTTTAAAAATATATCAGTTGAATGAAGAATTAAAACTAATAAGTGTATCCATTACTATATTGCATATGTCATTGGTATTAATCATTAGTCAAAATATATAATTCTCTATGTAACAATGTCCATCACTAGCGCTACGAGATGGTTCAAAAAGATAATTCTCCATTTAATAATGTCCATATCTAACGTTATAAAGACGCTACGCTACTCTAAATAGCGCTGTTCTCAAAGCTTTAACCGGTGGCTGAAATATATAGAGTAAAAGTACGTCATTTTTACGGATCATAGCTTGTAACACATTAATATTACAAATGCTTATGATTGGTACTAATATCGTATATTTTTGATAGTCGCTTTAAACATGAATACAATACCTACTAGCATAAGATGTTGACGATTTACCGAAATTACAAAAATACTGTATAAATAAATTAATATACATTATATTTTAAATTATAAATATTGGTTTTTAATGGAA